>PVKU01007633.1:0-84578 GCA_004027475.1 Anoura caudifer | reverse complement strand
AAAAAAATTTATTTGGTACGAAACAGCTCAATTGTGATATAGCATGGCTGCCAGGTGGCCTTGGGGCCAAGCATCCCTGGGGCCAGGCCCCTCCCCTGCTAGACAGCTCTGCTCTGCTTTGTGCTTGTCTGCTCTGCTCTTGGCTGCACTGGTCTTCTCTGCTCTATTCTGTTCTTGGGAGACATCTTTGGTGCTTCATCTTGAGTGTTTCAGCCAGGGAAACAAAGCTTCAGTCTTTGGTGGAAAGGGAAAATGCTCTCTCAGAGCCAAAGAAGGATTGAATTGTAGAGACAAAAGTCCCTGATAGGCTTGTCCTCATGTAAATGAGGACTCCAAACCCTCGAAATTTTATTGGCCCAGAACGCATTGTCCTGACTTTCTCAAAATAGACCCATTGATTGGTTGGTGAAGAAGCTGATAAAGATACAGCTGCCTGGCTCTGAATGTGGAAGGCTTCAGTTCTATTGGCTGAAATAGGATTCCAGGAACTGCTTTCTAAGGGCTGGTTCAGATGGCAGAAACACAGTTCGGGCAGGCAGTTCAGTGCAGAGGCAAGTGGTTCAGTGCAGGTTTCTCCCTGAAGTTCGCACGAGAGGCCCCTGTGCAGATATGCCTGCTAGGCTCTGGAGTTTTGGGAGTTTTTGCTTGTTTGTTTGCTTTTTAATTTGAGCCCAGTTAGCCACCAGGAGCCCTTTTTAGTAAGTATCTTCTTTCTCAGAGTCCACAATACTTAGCTAACAAGATCCAACACATTCCTAAGTGCGTTAGTGCATCCATCTTAGGCATCCCTTGGGGGCTTGACAGAAAAGACTCTTGGACTCTACCCCAGACCTGTTGGATCAGAACCTGCATTTTAACAATATCCTGAGATTCATATATACATTAAAGTATGAGAAGCACCAGTTTAGATTGGGTAAGTAATTTTCTTCCACAGAGAAATAAAAAAGTACAATTAGTACTTTTCCCTTAATTTTCAGATTACAAAGGATTTTTCTATTCCTGCAAATATATCATTGGGATTTTGAAAGAGATTGCATTAAATCTGCAGATTGCTTTGGATAGTATTGACACCTTAACAATATTAAGACTTCCATTCCATGAACACAGGATATCTTTCTATTAATTGATGTGTTCTTTAATTTCTTTCAGCAATGTTTCGTAGTTTTCAGAGTATAAGTCGTTCCCCTCCTTGGATGTGTATTCCTAGGTATTTTATTTTTCTTGATGCTATTGTAAATAGAATTTCTTCATTTTCTTTCTGGATTGTTAATTGTTAGTGTATAAAATACAACTACTTTTTGCGTGTTGATTTTTTATCCTGCAACTTTGTTTTCTACTCTAAAGATTATATTTAGGCCCTGGATGGTATGGCTCAGTGGATTGAGCACTTGCCTGGAGACCAAAAGGCTGATGGTGCAATTCCTAGTCAGGGCACATGCCTGGGTTACGGGCCAGGTCCCCAGTTGAGGGCTCACAAGAAGCAGCTGATCGATGTTTCGCTGATCTATGTTTCTCTTGCGCACCAATGTTTCCTTCCCTCTTTCTCCCTCCTCGCTCCTCTTTCTAAAACTAAATAAAATTTACAAAAAAAGTTTACTAAAATAATTAGCATTTAAAGATTTTTATATATTTATTTGTTTTTAGACAGAGGAGAAGGGAGGAAGAAAGAGAGGGAGAGAAACATCAATGTGTGGTTGCCTGTTGCGTGCCCCCTACATGGGACCTGGCTTGCAACCCAGGCATGTGCCCTCACTGGGAATTGAACCAGGGACCCTTTGGTTCACATGTCAGTGCTTACTCCACTGAGCCACACTAGCCAGGGCAAAATAATTAGCATTTAAAAAATGATTTTATTTTTTAAAAAAGTTAGGTATAAACAAATATCTGTGGACAGAGGTACTTTTATTTCTTTTTTTCTAACTTGGATGGTTTTTATATCTTTTGCCTGACTAGTTGCTCTGGCTAGGACTTCCAGTGCTTTGGTGAATAGAAGTAGCAGTAGGGGCATCCTTGTCTTGTTCCTGATCTTGGAGATAAACATTCAGGTGTTCACTGTGGAGTATGATGCTAGCTTTGGGCTCTTCTTAAATGGTCTTTATCATGTTAAGGAAGTCTTCTATTTTTAGTTTACTGATTGTTTTTCATCACAATTGAGCCAACACAACTCTTTTTCTTTTTTTATTTTTATGCAGATTTTTTATTGATTAGGCTAGTATAGTTGTCCTAATTTTTTTCCCCTTTTCCACTTCCACCCAGCACACCACACTCCCTCAGGCAATCCCCACACCATTGTTCATGTCCATAAGTCATGCATATAAGTTCTTTGGCTACTCCATTTCCTATGCTATACTTTACATCCCCATGGCTTTTCGGTAACTACCTATTTGTGCTTCTTAATCCCCTTAACTCTTCACTCATTCCCCTGACTCCCCTCCCTTCTGGCAACCATCAAAATGCTTTCTGTGTCCATGATTCTCTCTCTGTTTTTCTTGTTTGCTTAGTTTGCTTTTTTGATTCAAATGTTGATAGATATGTATTTATTACTATTGTTCATAGTTTTGATCTTCTTTTTCCTAAATAATTCCCTTTAACATATCATATAATACTGGTTTGGTGATGATGAACTCCTTTAGTATTTTCTTGGCTGGGAAGCTCTTTATCTGCCCTTCAATTCTAAATGATATTTTTTAAATTATATTTTGATTATGCTATTACAGTTGTCCCATTTCTCCCCCATCATTCCCCTCCACCCTGCACACCCACACAACTCTTTTTCTTATTTGCTAGCTAAATGCTGGTGGACACAGAAATCTTGGGAGTGTTTGAAAATGTTGAACTTGTCAGAATTACAAAATGGGAGGAGTAGTAGTTCCTAGATTTTTGCTTTGAGAACTGCTTTCTGTCAGCCATCGGATTTTTGAGAAATTCACTTCTTTCATGCGGGTTCATTTATTATGGTAGCTAGCATTGCCTTAACACATAAGCCAAGGGTGATTTTCAAATATATAAAATGGTCTTATGAATCAGTGAGAAAAATATCCGAACCCATTGAAAAAATTAGGCAAAGGATATGTACAATTAGTGGAAAGAAAATTCAAGAAACCTTTAAACAAACATAAAGATGTTCAACATCATTTATAATAAAAGAACATGCAAATCAAGTATTGGAAAACAATTTTAAGTAAAAAGTATTGAGATTTTACCTGTTTATTGTTAAAAAAAAGTTTTAGTCAGTATTATATCAGTTTGGGTTCAATTAGAGAAAACCATTGTGAAAAACAATTTTCTGTGATGGAAAAGGCTTTGCAAAGCTGTTGCCTCTGGGCTGGGCCTCACTGCACTATGTTTAGCTCAGTCTGGCAGTCAGGAAGGATAACTAACTGGATGTGAAGGGGGAAGGGAGAGAACAAACTGTAACCCTTGAGGACAAACAGTACCCACATATATTTCTCACCATTTGCAACCTGAATGATGCTAGCAATCTGCAAGAAAAGCTGTTTTCCTTTACTGTGAGCTGCATGCATATATGCTGGGCCCTGTTCCCAAAGAATCGGAAGGAAGAGATCGAGTAGATCTGAGTAACTGGAGTAGCTATGGGCCTGGCTGCCTTCCCACACCAAAAACGTGAGTCCCCTGCTACAGTGCCTAGTAACCTGTACTGAGCTGCTTCCTTTCTGCCTTTCACACCTTGTGCAAACTTCTCTTGTGGCCATACATACAGGAGAGAGAATTGTAGGAAGTAGTTCCAGGTTAGCTGGGTTGACTCCATACAAAACCAGCACAACTCCAATGGTAAAGGTGTGGGGGAGGGATCCTCACTCACTGTTAGGAGAAATACAAATTTGTATAATTACATAACATACCTTTGACAATGCAATTCTAATTATAGTGATTTATCCTGTAAACATACTTCCACGTATGTAAAATGATGAAAATGTTCATTCATTGAGGCATTATTTGTAATTGCAACACTATGAACATAATGTTCATCAATAGAAGACTGGTTAAAAATTTAATGTTATATCTGTACACTGGACAGAATCATCCTCATATGAGAAGATCCTCAAAGACTTTTTTTTAAAAAAAGATTTTATTTATTTATGTTTTAGAGAGAGGGGAAGGTAGGAAGAAAGAGAGGGAGAGAAACATCGATGTGAGAAACATTGATCAGTTGCCACTTGTATGCATTCCCCAACTGGGGATTGAACCTACAACCCAGGCATACGCCCTGACCATGAATGGAACTGGTGACCTTTTGCTTTGCAGGACAACACCCAACCAACTGAGCCACACCAGTCAGGGCAATCCTCAAAGACTTTTTAAGTAAAAAAGTAAGCTACAAAACATACATAGTGTATTTGTATTGAAAGATATAGTCAAATTTGCTTGTGTATCAATAGAGGTGTACTGAAAATATCAGTGGAAACATACTGATAACAGTTCCTCCAAGAAGAGGAACTTAGTTACGGGGAGACAAAAGTGAGATTGTTACAGAATGGACCTGTGGCAGAGAACAAAATACTATTACTGAATGGACCCCACTTTCTCCCAGGGTCACCCTGTACTAGGTTCCCCTTGCCTGCCCCCAGGGAATTATATCTCTCAATGTCAAAGATTGGTGAAAAGGAATTATTTATTCAAAAGTTACACAGACTTAGAGTAATGACTTAAAGTCTTCATTAAGATCCCAAAGTCCCTCAAAACACCCACAAATGCACACAGTTCTTCCTTCCCCCTTTTGCCTAGTCCGGGGTACCATATCTCAGGAAAAAAAATAGAAGCCCGTGGCTCAGGTAGCCCCCAGTTCTTCCCAATAACCTGTGTTCAGATGGCAGGCCTCTCTTGATGGTTCCCAGCCCCATCAGCTGTGTTGCTGCCACCATCTCCAGTTCTTAACCAAAACCCACATGACACCTTCTCATGACCCACCAGCAAGAGTCCTTTCCCCCATTTCCTTCCCGCAGCATCTCTCCTGCATTCTTCCAAACTGCAAAGAGAGAGCTCTGCATTGCTGCTACATCTTGCTTTCCTGCTTCCTAAGCTGTGTGGCAAAGGAAACCCCAAAGCCGCATAGTCCTGACTCTCAGCAAAGCCATGTGATCTCAACCTAGCATGGCTGCCACGCCTGGGTTTAAATCCCAGTGCTAACCTTCCTCTGACTTCTCCCACAATCAGCTACACCTGCCAGCATTTCCACATTTTTCCAGCTTTTTCTGGGCTGCCATAGTAAGTCCAGGTAGGTCTGGCTCTGTGGTGTGGAGCGAATCATCTGTAAACTCTCACACAGGCACTGTAACCAGGGGGAGTTGCCTCCCAGTTATGTCCTGGGTGGAAGTCACCCCCATCTCCCTGGTTCAAAGTGTAGCCACAGCTATTTAACATATCCATGAAACCAGTCAAAAGTTATAGATATGTTAAATGACCATGCCTGAGGTTAATTGAAAAATTGTTGCTATGCAGAACAACTCTCAATGGCCCTGCTCCATGTGTCCCATCCCCCAATTCAGACCTGTGGGGGTGAGGACATCCTATATTTTTAAATATTTCATGGACACCCTGAATTCTGGACCCCACTACAAATCCCTATTTGGGGGCCCCCGACTGCATCCTGTTACAAGATGAGATATTTGACTATATAATTTTAAAAAATGTATCATGTGAATGTTATTACTTATTAAGATTAAGAATTTAAAAATTAGTTTTAATGAGACTGTTACATGCATTTCTTCATGTTTATGACTGATACATGCCTCTTAAAATCAAGATCTTAAAGGAAAAAAAAGCCTAGTTACCTGTTATATATATAAAACACAATGTACCTTTATAACCCTTTTTTAAAAATACAGTGGAAAAAACTTCCTGTAATTTTTAAGCAGATTAAGCAATTGTATGACCTTTCAATAACCATTGAAAATATTTGTGGAATTATGATAAAGTAATTGCTTAATTTCTTTCTAAAGGAATCTCAAAGGATGTAAATGTATATGTGTGTATGTATGTTCAATTAAATTACATAAAGCATGGAAATACTTGGAATGAAAAGCCCTAAGGAAATATGAAATATGAGTAGATTAAGTAGTTTTTTTGTAGACTTGGAGAGTGGTTATTTCAACCACACCCTTTTCTAAAGATCAAGAAGAAAATTATTAGGTTCTAGAACTCTTTTTATGCAGAGAGACCATGCTACCTGGGGAACACAAGGAGGAGATCCTCACAAACAGGCAGCCTCTTCTAGGATTGAGTTTAGAACTGCAAGTGTAGATGTCTGATTCTATTTTCACTTGGACAAGGTCCTATAAAGAGCCTTCAAATGAACAAAATAAATTGCTTGACTTGTTAACAATGGTTCAAAATGAACTGATATCTTGGGGATTCCAAGATGGCTTCAAAGTAGATAGAAGCTGCATGCAGTTGCTCCTAGACCCAAGCTGGATTTACAGATGAATTGCAGATCAATCAACCTGAACAACCAGCTGAAACCTGGCTGATAGAAAATATTATAACCAAGGAGTAGAGAAGATGCTACATAGAGACTGGTAAGGAGGGTTGAGACATGGAGGGAGAAAGTCTGTGCATGAAGGTGCAGTGGCAGCTGAGAAAACAGAGAGATACTGTGGCTGTGGAACTCCCTCCCCCTGTGAGCGAAGGGTCTTAACCCCACAGAGGGAACCCCAACCCACATCAACAGAAACAGGAAGAGAAACGTGTGCAGCATCTGGTGTGGGAATTGGTGGGGATTCACCCTGCCTGGGAAACTAAGAGCATGCCCTCCCAGGATAGAGCACTCCTATTGTTGCAGCACCAGCCTGGAAAGTTCAGGGTATGGACTCTGACTGCTGGAAAGGCTGCATTGCCATACTCAGGTACTTCAGAGAGGTCTGCTGCCTACACCTAGCACTGGCTTTACCGGGCCTTCCCATTTCTGGGAAGGCTTTAAGTGGAGACCTAGACAGTGACTAAACTGAGTGGCTTGGGAAAGAGGACCCAAGTCCACAAGGCCACAGTTGGCACTGCTCTCCCTACCTGTTAAGCCACTCATGCTGCTGAGTTTGGCTGTGCAGAGGAGCCAAACTGGGACTTTCGGCTCCAGTCTGCTAGGTTAGGAGCCACTGTAGAGCAGACTTTTCTCCTGGCCCTGTGAGACCAGCCATGTAGAGAGATTGGAGTGTAGCACAGGACTGGGATTTGGGGCTCTGTCTTGTTTTGGTGGCAAGTTAGGGAGCCCCACAGAGTGGAGATTTTCAGACTGTCTCCTAGGGAGGCTTCTGTCTGAGAGCCAAATGGGTGAGTGCTGGGCTGCTTGGTTACATTGCAAGGAAGCAAATCCTGTCTCCCCTGTGAGTTCAGCCCAAAATAATCCAGGAAAAGGAAGAAGTGCCCAACCCCCTCCTACAGGTTTGTGGGCACCATCCCCAAATGTAAAACTGTTACGGTTCCCTGCCAAGCCCCAGATACCCTCACTGGATGAAGTTCCACAAGTGGAAGGAAGAGCAGCTCAGAGCATGGACTTTCAAAGTGTGAGACCCTTGGAAGCTATTGTCTGGGAACAAGCCAGAGAGCTTAGCTTCATCCTGCAGGCTGGACCAGCATCAGCCCTAAAAGGACATTCTTCATTTATCCTCTTGAGTCATTGTGGTTGAGCTTGCTCCTGCAAAGGGGATGGTTGGGTGGACCAATCTGAATCTGCAGTGAGCTCCCTGGGGGAACTAGTGTTGGAGACTCTACCTGAGGCTGCAGGGTTTGGCTTTGAAACAGGGGCAACTTCCCCCTCATTGAGTGCCTGACTGACTGTGTGACTCCTAAGTAGAGGGCGAGACCCACTATCCCTGTTTCAACTAGCCAGGGTTCATCCTTCAGTCTTTCATTGAAAGTCTCTGGAGGAAGACCAGGTAACCTCAAGGAGGGGCAAAGTGGCTGAAAGGTAGAGGTAGACTTCTGGGAGCCTCAGGCCTTTTACAGATCTGTCTGCAGCTCTAAGCAGGAAGAAGCTGACCCTTTTATACAGATTGGCTTCTCAAATACACATGCAGGTCCAGTGGACACAAACATAAACAGTAACAGTGTGGTAGCTATAGCAGATAGCCCAAGGACAATTAAACACAACATCTGATGGTGACCTGCATCTGAACCCCACCCAAATGGACCCAGAACCAACAAAACCAGTGGTGTGCTTCAGACCACACCAGAGCTCAACCCAACTAGTTGCACAAGTGCACAAAAAGGGAGATTCCTGCAGGCACCGAACCCTGCAAGGAACAATGCTGTCTCAAGGGGCAGGCCCTGCACTGTGTCTCACACATGGTGGTTGAGGTTTACCCTTCAGTCTCTCAGCCTGAAGGAGTTGTGAGTTTGTTGTCATTTTACTTTTTAAAAATTTTTTATTATTATATTTTATTGATTATGCTATTACAGTTGTCTGATTTCTCCCCATCATTCTCCTCCACCCTGCATTCCCCTCCTTTAGTTCATGTCCATGTGTCATAAGTTCTTTAGCTTCTACATTTCCCACACTATTCTTGCCCTCCCCCTGTCTATTTTCTACCCACCGTCTATGCTACTTGTTCTATGCACCTTGTCCCCCTTCTCCCTCTCCCACTCCCCTGTTGATATTCTTCCATGTGATCTCCCATTCTGTGGTTCTATTCCTGTTCTAGATGTTTGCTTAGTTTGCTTTTGTTTTAGGTGTGGTTGTTAATAATTGTGAGTTCACTGTCATTTTACTGTCATATATTTTTTAAGAATTTATTTATTTTATCTTTAGAGGGGAAGGGAAGGAGAGAGGGAGAGAGATATCAATGTGTGGTTGCCTCTTGTGCGTCCACTGCTGGGAACTGGCCTGCAACCCAGGCATGTGCCCTGACTGGGAATCGAACAGCGATCCTTTGGTTTGCAGGCCCGTGCTCAATCCGCTGAGCTATACCAGCCAGGGCTACTGTCATAGTTTTTATCTTCTTTTTCTTAGGTAAGTCCCTTTAACACTTCATATAATAAGGGCTTGGTGATGATGAACTCCTTTAACTTGACCTTATCTGAGAAGCACTTTATCTGTCTTTCCATAGTAAATGACAGCTTCACTGGATAGAGCAATCTTGGATGTAGGTCCTTGACTTTCATGACTTGGAATACTTCTTTCCAGCCCCTTCTTGCCTGTAAGATCTCTTTTGAGAAATCAGCTGACAGTCTGATGGGAACTCCTTTGTAGGTGACTGTCCCCTTATCCTTTGCTGCTTCTAGAATTCTCTCCTTCATAATGTAATTATGATGTGCCTTGGTGTATTCCTCCTTGGGTCCAACTTCCTTGGGACTCTTTGAGTTTCCTGGACTTCCTGGAAGTCTATTTCCTTTGCCAGATTGGGGAAGTTCTCCTTCATTATTTTTTCAAATAACTTTTCCACTTGTTGCTCTTCCTCTTCCCCTTCTGGTACCCCTCTAATTCAGATGTTGGAATGTTTAAAGATGTCCTGGAGATTCCTAAGCCTCTCCTCATTTTTTTGAATTCTTGTTTCTTCATTCTTTTCTGATTGGATGTTTCTTTCTTCCTTCTGGTCCACTCCATTGATTTGAGTCCCAGTTTTCTTCCCATCACTATTGGTTCCCTGTGCGTTTTCCTTCATTTCACTTATTGTAGCCTCCATTTGTTCATCTAATTTGTGAACAAAATCAACCAATTCTGCAAGCATCCTATCACCAGTGCTTTGAACTGTACATCTGATAGGCTGGCTATCTCTTGGTCGCTTAGATGAATTGGCTTTGGGGCTTTGATCTGTTCTTCCATTTGAGCCATTTTTTTTTTTTTTTTGGTCTGGTCACAGCTGTTATATAGTGAGAGGTGGAGCTTTAGGTGTTCCCCAGGGCAGGGCAGCCCAGTCACTGGATTATGACGCTGTATGTGGGGGCGGGGTCTTGGTGTTTTTAGGTTTTATTTCCCAGTGCTGGGGCCCTGGGGCCCTGGGTTTTGAGTTCTGTCTTGTTCCTTGTTTTTGCCTGGATTATGTGCACAGGAATGTGGGACTGCCTGGTCAGCCAGCTGCTTTGTGCCTGGGGCCTGCTAACCACCGACTGCTGGCCTGGGGCCACCAACCTCTGCTTCCTCCTGCCACGACTCCACCTCTCTTACCGGTCTGGATGAATGGTTGTTGGACCTCCGTACAGTTCAATTTTCTCTCAGTGCTGCTTGTTTTCTTGTTTCTAAATTCTTGCTGTCCTTAATTTTGTTTTTTTGAGGAGGCACAGTGTGTCCACCTATGCCTCCATCTTGGCTGGAAGTTCCTCATTTTGCTTTTCATAGTTTTTTATCTTCTTCTATTTCTTAGATAAGTCCCTTTAACATTCATATAATAAGGGCTTGGTGATGATGAACTCCTTTACCTTTATCTTATCTGGGAAGCACTTTATCTTCCTTTCCATTCTTTATAGCTTTGCTAGATAGACTAATCTTCCACGTAGGTCCTTGCCTTTCATGACTTTGAATACTTCTTTCCATCCCCTTCTTGCCTGTAAGGTTTCTTTTGAGAAATCAGCTGATAGTTTTATGGGAACTCCTTTGTAGGTAACTGTCTCCTTTTCTCTTGCTGCTTTTAAGATTCTCTCCTTATCTTTAATCTTGGGTAACTTAATGATGATGTGTCTTGGAGTGTTTCTCCTTGGATCCAATTTCTTTGTGACTCTCTGGGCTTCCTGGAGTTCCTGGAAGTCTGTTTCCTTTGCCAGATTGGGGAAGTTTTCCTTCATTTTTTGTTCAAGTAAGTTTTCAATTTCTTGCTCTTGTTCTTCTCCTTCTGGCATCCCTATGATTCAGATGTTGTAGCACTTAAAGTTGTCCCATAGGTTCCTAAGCCTGTCCTCATGTTTATGAATTCTTGCTTCTTCATTATGTTCCAGTTGGGTGTTTATTTCTTGCTTTTATTCCAAATCATTGATTTGAGTTCCGATTTCCTTCCCTTCACTTTTGGTTCCCTGTACATTTTTCTTTATTTCACCTTTCATAGCCTTCAATTTTTTTCTTCATTTTTTGACTGCACTCAATCAGTTCTGTGAGCATCCTGATTACCAGCGTTTTGAACTCTGCATCAGATAGGTTGGCTATTTCCTGGTCACTTAGCTCTTTTTCTGGAGTTTTGATTTGTTCTTTCATTTGGGTCATATTTCTTTCTCTAGGTGTACCTATTATGTCGTAAGGAGGCGGAGGCTTAGGTATTTGCCAGAGTGGAGTAACCCTCTTGGCTGTGTTGTGGGGGAGAGGTCAGAGAGGGAACAACGCAACTTACTTTGCTCTAGCCCTACTTTCCAAGTACTCTCCTGTGAGACTGGGAGTTTCTCCTGCCTTTGCAAATCCCACAGAATTTTACAGCTAGAGAATTTGAATCTTTAGTTTCCCTGTCAGCCAGCCCTGCCTTTCCCATGCAGTCTTCAGTCTTGCAGTGGGTCCTCTCTGCTTGGCTGCCCATCTCCACCCCTCCTATTGGTCTAGATGAATGTTTCTTTAACTCCTTGGTTGTCCTAGTTCCATGCAGTTTGATCTTCTGGCCATTCTGATCCTTTACTGTTTTTAAATTGATTGTTACCCTTCTTTTGGTTGTGTGAGGAAATGAAGCATTTCTACCTACACCCCAATCTTGGCTGGAACCTGTACAGTGTCAGAACTCTTACCTTTTGCGACAAGAGAGATGAACCTGGAGAATATTATGCTAAGCAAAATAAGCCAGTCAGTGAAAAATACCATGTGATCTCACTTATATGTGGAATCTAACAAACAAAATAAAACAATGAGCAAAATAGAAACAGAGGCATAGATAAGTGGAACAGACTGACAGCTATTGGAGGAGATGGGAGAAGAGGGACTGGAAGAAAGAGGGTGAGAGGATTAGCCAAAGAGCACATGGATACATCCACAGACAACACGACAAAGTGTAATTATGCATGTTTTTAATTTTTCTCAGTGTGCTTCTTGAGGACAAGGTATGCATGTTCAAATTTTCTTAATTTTTTTCTGCATTGAATATCTTGTTGATTCATAATTATGAAATGCATAACTGCAGAGAGCTCACATGTACATTTTAGAGAATAATGAAGTGAACATGCACCATGTGAACAAGTGCTCACCATGGAGCTTTACAAAAGCATTACTGTTTCCTGTGCATTGCTCTCTAGGGCTCCCAACAGAAGTACTAATCACTATCCTGAACTTTGCAGCAACCATTCCTTGCTTTCTTCAGTTTTACTTCAAACATTGTATCTTTTCAACACTATATTTAGCTTCATAGGTCTTTAAGCTTTCTATAAAAATTACATTGTGTATGCTGTCTCGCAACTGGTTTTAACTTTTGCTCAATAAGCTGTGTTTGAGACATATACAGGTTGATACATGTAGCTGTAGTGCTTTCTGTCTCCTGCAATATGATATGCTACTGTATGGCAAATCACAATTTATTCATTCATTTTGCTGTTGATGAGTATTAGGTACTTTTAATATATTTTGCTCTCACAAATGATGCCTTTGTACATGATTATTTTTATGCACATGTGATGCAGACCCCACATTGTGGATGAGGCACAGGAAATTCACATGGACTACCGAATCCGGTGGAGGAAAAGGGACAGCATGGCTTTTCTCTCACGGGGAGAAAAAACCGCGGCCCTTGCCATGACAGGCCTTTATTTCTTTTCTGGGCACATTACATGATGGTCCTCATTTACTATATCCAGGTTCCCTTTAGGTGGTTACCTTTTATAGAAGACAAAGGAGCTGATGCAGCTAATCACATTACAGAAGAAGGATATTTGCAAATGCAAAGGGAAAAGTGGTTGAACCGGTTACACCCATCCTTGGAAGGTTTAGCATTGATTTTAGGAAGTTACTTTGCAGTAAATGTTTGCTGTCTCAATTCAGGGTGAGGGAGTTTTAGTAAAAGCAAGGCTCTAAGCAGTCTTGGTACAATGCAGTCCTGATTTCCCACAGGAGAACCTATCCATGGGCGTGGGTCCTGTCTGGGCTCACGCCACAGTGAATGGTCTCCTATACACATATGCTAGAGTTTCTGTAAGCTGTTTCTTAAGAGTGGAATTGCTGGCTAAAGGGCATATGCCTCTGCTAAAAATACAGATTTTTTTAAATCTACGTTTTCAGGTAGTTTAATTATCAATCTTTCCCTTAATGTTACCACTTTTTGTATCTTGTTTAGGAAATCGATCCTTAAGCCCAAGGTCTTAAAGTTATTTTTCTTTATGGTCTTCTAAGAGTTTATAGTTCTTTTAAATAGAAGTTTTATAGTTTTATGTTTGAGTCAGTTCATCTGAAATCGTATTTAATGCAGAGGACCAGTGTTCCTTCTTTTCAAATGGAAAACTAGTAGTTGCATGACCACTTACCCTCTACCACAGATACCCAAAATGCCAGCGGCCATAAATTGAGTATCCCAGTAAGGGTGTTTCTAGGCTGTTGTCTCACTCTTAGTTTGCTTATTCCTTGTGCCAATGCAGCCTCCTCCAGGGCAGCACCAGCATCTGCTCAAATGCCTTCTCTGATTTTCAAGTCACTGTTTTTAGCCTCTGGTATTTCCTTTACTTCTTACGAGTTCAGTTATGCCTTTAAAGGATATTTGTTAAGAGTTTGTCCAGCATTTCTCTATCTGCAGTGAGAAATATTTTTCAGACTGCCTACTTAACCATTTCCTAGTGATGGAAAGAGAAACTGTTTAACTGATTCCTAAAACCAAATGTTTGTAATGATCTCACCTTGAGGATATGAGTGAGGAAAAAAGCACAAAGTGTTTCATGTTGGGAGTATTTCTCTCAGTAATGGAAGTAAAAATGAAACTTTAAATAGAAATGTTTAAGGATGTTTTGGTTAAAACTTCCTATTAAAGAGTTGCTTTGTGTAGATCATTGCAACCTGAGTAATATTTAGGTTTCCAAAAGGAAACAAAGCAATCAATCATTCAACTTTTATGCCTGTCACAGGAGGAATAAAGCCATGAGCTGTAAAAGCTTGATTCTCATGAAACAGCCTGGGGCAGAGAGTTGGCAGAAATGTGTCCAGTTTGATTGACACCATTTCAATAGTGGCAAAGCACTAAAAGCACTAACGTCATGGACATAAACTAGATAACACGTCCAATGAGAGTAGAGAGAATCAAATAAGTTAATTTTTGTGAAGAACTCAAGCTGTGGTAACTTATACAATGGAATACTACTTGGCCATGAAACTGCCAAAAATCTTACCCTTTGTGACAGCATGGATGGACCTGGAGAGTTTTATGCTAAGCGAAATAAGCCAGTCAGAGATAGACAAACGACATATGATTTCACTTATATGTGGAATCTAATGAACAAAATAAACAAAATAGAAATGGATTCATAGATGCAGAAAACAGACTGACAGCCATCAGAGGGAGGGGTGTTGGGGAGCTGGGTGAAAAAAGTGAAGGGGTTAAGCAAAAACAAACAAAACCCCCTAAAACTCATAGACATAGTATGGTAATTACCAGAGGGAAGGGGCATAGTGGCAGGTAGAAGAGGGTAAAGGAGGGATAAATGGTGATGGAAAGAGACATGACTTTGGATGGTGAACACACAGATGACGTATTTTAGAATTTTACACTTGAAACCTATATAATTTTATTAACCAATGTCACCTCAATAAATTCAATAAAAATTAAAAACAACTCAAAACAGTGTCTGGCATGTAGTACTATGTGAGTACTAGTAAAAAGGAGTGGAATTATAACCCTATCATTTGGATGATGTGTTCCTACTCCCCCTAGATAAGAAACATGGGATCCACACAGCTGAGCTATGGTGCAGAAGTCATTAACATTATATGTATTTATAGCTAAATCCATCCAGAGATGTAGAATATCCAGTCTTTAGATCAGAGGTGAAAATTAAGACAGAAGTATCACCTACTTCTTTTGTTTAGCAATACACAAAATAGTTCTCACTTTTTATAAGATCTGGCACGTGAGCTTCACTTAATAATTTTTTTAATTAGTGTTTTATTGATTTGCATTCAGAGGGGAAGGGAGGGTGAAAAGGAGAAAAACATTGATCAGCTGCCTCTTGTACCTGGTGACCTTTTGCTTTGTGGAACATGCAACCAGCTGAACCACAACGATCAGGGATTACTAGAGAAGATTTAAATAAGTTACTCCAGAAACCATTAGCAACATGCTCCACATTAAATTCACAGACTGTAAGGGAGCTATACTTTTCATTATTCATATAACTTGAACTGAGACCATTCATAAAAGAATGGTCTCAATTCTTTTGTAGTATGACCTCTTTTAAGGTAAGTCCATATCTTGTTCAGTTCTGGTACCTGGAAAAAAAATGTTCAATCAGGAATGAATAGTACGGGAATGACACCTTCAGAAGATTTCCCAGGGTCATCCTATGTTGCATAACAACAAATTCCTTGGGTGGGAGGGATGGAGGTGGAAAAGGGTGTAAGGCAGATAAATGGTAATGGAAAAAATACAATGAAAATTCCTCTTTTCCTGGAAGCCCCCCACTTTATTAACTGGGGTTTCAATCCAGTTTTAGGGACTCTGTATGTAGTCATTATCTATGCGTGGTGTCTTCCCATCACTATAATGTTCAAGATGGGCCAAAGAGATTAGGAAATTGACTTCTATACCAAATGAGAGATTAGACTACAGATGCTCCTTGATTTATGACAGGGTTTTGTCCTGCTAAAACCGTAAGTTGAAAACATTAAGTCAAAATGCTTTCAATACACAACCCACCTAACATCATGGCTTAGCTTAGCCTACCTTAAACATTCTCAGAACATTTAAATTAACTTACAGTCAGGAAAAATCGTCTAACAACATGAATACGATAGAGTATTAGTTTACCCTTGTGACTGCGTGACTGATTTGGAGCTGTGCTTGCTGCTACCGCCTGGCATTACAAGGGAGCATTGTACTGCATTATGACTAGCATGGGAGAATTCTTAAATATGGTTTCTGTTGCATCATTAGCACACCATCATAAAGACAAAAATCGTATGTTGAACCATCATAAGTAAGTTGGGAACCATTTCTAGATGATTTGTCTCCCCCTTCCTCTCAATATCTGATATCTGCAACTATCTGCAAGTTAACCCTGCTGAAGTATGTATTAACGTCTTAACAACAGGCAAGCTGTGGAAACAGTGATGAAAGAGATAGGGGTTCCAGCCCTGCTTCCTGAAGAGCAAGTTTAGTAGGGAAAACAGGTACAGAGTTTCACAGCACTAATCCTAATTGTAATTATAGTTATTTTGCCTTCTGACACAACACAGTAATGAGGACAATAACTGAGTCTACTTTAATACATTGTCATTTAAGGCACTCAATATTTGTCCAAAAAGGTAGATCAAACAGGTAATTTCAATATAGTATGAGTGCCAAGAGATACACGGAAGATGCTAAGCCATGTGTACAACAGAGTATCGAGGATTTACAATGGGTTTACTGCAGCAGCACAATGCGAACATCCTGCCCTGCCTGTGTGGTATGCATGTCATACTGAGACATACCTTCAGTGGGAACTGATCTGATTGTTAAAAGTCATGGTTTTTTTTCCCCTGCAAAGTGCTAAAATTTTGTTTAGTAAGCCTTCTGCTTGGGAAGTACCTTTGCTTCTAGATAGCTAAGCAGGGCCAGGAGGTGACAGGAAACAAATATTCAGCTTTAATTCTAAGTTTTAAAGAAGGGGGGCATAGAGAGCCATGAAATTCCATGATTCCAGTGAAGTTAGCAGAGTGGAATACAGATTGTACACTCCATCCTAGAAAATGCCCTACGGTCTTCATGTCAGAGTAAGTGACACGCAGCACCAGGAGGCCACTAGAATTTGGTCCATGACAAAAACCAGTGAGGTGGCCATGTAAGGTCTTTGTATCTCTTAAAAAATTCTGATTCTGCTCTTCCCTTTGCTCTTGTTTCAGAGCACTACAACCACCAATGGATTAGACCTGATTCCAAACTGTTTAACCATCTCCTTTGAGCTTTCCATTCCTTCGCAAAAATTCAACCTCTCCCCCAATTTCAAAATGAACATTAAAAAAAAAACAAAGCCCTGAAATAATAAAAGTAGATGGGCTTTTCTTTTTATAGTTTATTAATATCCCTTGCTTTCAAAAATATAACTTCAGTACAGGCATTAAGCATATTCTTTTCATGGGCCATTTAGATTAAACACCCTCTGTAGGGAGGGATCATTTTTACGTTCCTTTTGTTCTTTTCAATACCCTAGCACAACGTAATAAGCACTCATATATTTGATGGAACATGTTATATGAAGAAATGTAACACTCTGGACAAGTTATAGAGTATCATTTCAGGTTTATGTGGAATTATGAAGCTTTCAACAATTACTAAAATCTTTTCAAAGAAAATATTTATACTAATGTATATCTGTTCATGTAATAAACTAAAGAGAGTCACAAATCTGGCATCCTCAAAACAGCACATTAACTATCAATGTAATACCATAAATCAACTTATTTCCTTTAAAACTTCACTTAATAATTCCAAGAAGCACAACAAAACATTAAAAGCTCCCAGTTTTCAGACTAAAAATTAGGCAATCTTCTTTGATTTTTTCTTCTCTGCTTCTTCCTTTTCCTTTTCTATTGCAGTGACCTGTAATTCAATTTCTTTGGCACTGAACATCTGAAAAGAGAGAAAAAAAAATTGCAATTAAACCAAAAATTTCTAAATATTTACAATATCAAAGAAAACTATTTTATCTTATAAATGTCTGTTTTCTATTTATAACTGTATGGTCTAAAACATATAATGGAATGCTCCAAAAGGTTCAACAGCAACATATTTGTAACAGAACTCTATGACATTTCCACTATCAGTGTGCTAAAAAAGAAAGTTGGGTAAATGTGATATTGAATTATATATCCTATATAAAATACAACTCTAGAACCACTTTAATGCAAGACTTACTCTATTCAAGAGCAAATAACTCATCACTGAACTCCCCCTAGCCCCATCCTGTGTGATTCCCAGATAGGACCCAGATAGGATTTTACTATTTTATCAGCTCACAGAATAGCCATAAAAGATAGGGAAAAGATGATTTACAATGCTTTTTTACAACTCTTTCACTAAACACAAAGCAGAAAGTTTTTCTTTTACTTGAATCATTTTTATTGGGTTGGCCATTACGTTCATTGTTTTTTTCTGTATATCTCCAGCAGTGCTTAACTGTCTTTAACTTCATTTGAAACAATTTTGTTAGATTGTATCAGCATGCATTTTTAAAAAACCATCAAAATTGTGAATTTTAGTGCAGCCATTTTAATATTGAAGATGGAAGATACACATTTTCAGCATATTGCTTTAAGAAAGGTAAAAATGCAACTGAAACACCAAAAAAAGATTTGTGGACTGTATAGAGAGAGTGCTGTGACTAATCGAACATGTCAAAATTGGTTTGTGAAGGTTCTTGGTACTATTGACATTTGGCCAAATAATTCTATGCCATGGGACTGTCTTATGAATTGGAAGATGTTTAGCAGCACCCCTGGCCTTTATGCACTAGAAGCTAATAGTGAGAGATAGCCGACATACTCAAAATATTGAAATCAATCAAGTTATTGGTCAAAATGAAAAATGTCTTTTATTTTATGGAAAAAAACATAATGGACTTTGGCCATTGCAATATTTTACTTAAAATAAAAAATAGGAGCAAACTGCTCAAGGTCATATTGTTAAATGAACTGATCTGCTAGAACTTAAATCCAGATCTATCCAATTCCAAAGCGTGTGCTCCATTTGCCACACAGCCTGTCCTGAAACATCATGTGGAAGGATAGTGTAGCTTCGCTGTCAGAACACATACTATCCTACCACTCATAAGTAAAAAACATGTATATAGCTGGATGTGTGTGCATATGTCTATCCGGGTGTGTATATACACATGGGATATAGGGCTGGAGAGGTGACTGTGGTCTCAGCGGTTCTTTGTCCCTGCAGTGTTGGCACACATATACCCAGGACCTTGGCAGCAGGCATGACAACCTGGCACAGTTGCAATCTTCACATTCTGTGTTCAGCATCCTGATTATTTATGCAGGGCTGTGTAGGGGAAGATCCCATCACCCTGTCCCTATTTCTCTGATTCACTGAAACTTAGCAGCTGCCCTATCCTCATATCCCCTTCCACTGGTTAACTAATAAAATATGGGAATGTGGCATCACAGGAAGTCCCTCCTTCAAAACAAAAACCAAAACCCCATTGCTCCACACTGCACTCATTTCACTACTACTTCCCCTTGAAATATTTCCCCAAAACAAAAGGTATATGTAAAATAACTTCTTATCACACTTTTCATATAGCTTCCTATGCTTTGAGTGCTTTTGTATACTCTGAACTGAAGAGAGCTGGTTGGCTAACTACACTGTAAATTCTACCTAATGAACTATAGTGAACCATTTTTCAACTGTTCTTTAGCTAATGAGTCCTCTATCATAAAATTCAGAACAATTTATTGCATTGTTCTGAACAATTTATTTTGTAGTCCAGCAGTATTAAGCCATAATGGATAATAAAAGGTAAGTAAATAATAGTGTTAGACTTGTCACAAAGAAATATGGAAGGGTTATCACACTAGCTGTTAAAATTTAAGTCTTAATAGTGGCTCAAGGTACTTTTAAGTGAAAAGTGGAGAAAATAGATAAAAACCAAGAATGGGTGAGGTTTTCTTTACATAATGAAAGATAATACTATGTTAGAAGCCTGGAGGGCCAGCAAGTATATAAATGGCAGTTGAATGACACTAGCTGGAAGTATATCTTGATTTCGGAAGATCTAAAAACACAGGAAGAGTAACTGCTCTCCATATGGTGCCAGGAATGAATCTCCATAGGGAATATGCTATACTGGTCCCATTAAGGACTGATTTAGTATATTTAGTACATGTACTTAAAAGAACATGTACTAAATGGGGTTGGTGTATATCAGCATCTCTACGTCTTCAGAGCACCTCTAGTTCTTCACAAAGGGCTAGAGATGGGTATCTGCTTGCATCAAGCACATACAAATCAGTATTGGACTACAAAAAGAGAAGAGAAATTATCATAGTGTCAGTGGATGCTAAGGGATGTTTAGGCTTATAATGAAGATTCACAGGTGTCAATATTTTAACTTTTGTCAAAATATATTACAGTTGTTTTTTCCTATTTGGTTAATGACTTACTTTCAAAGGTTGGTTTCTTCTTATTATAGCAAGTTCAATGTTTTTGCCACCAGACTGGACAACCTGATGTAGAACAAGTGCAATATTAGAATTCAAGAAATTCTGTGTTTTAATAAATGATTGAATGAGGGAAAAAGCTATGCTTTTCTGAATATGCTTTATTAGATCACTTACTTCTAATAAAGCTCTTATTGCTAATTTGATAGCTTCATTGTCATTTGCTATAGCATCTTCTGTGTAATTCTTTTCTAGAAATTCTCGGACAGTTTTAGCACTTCGGCCTATTGCATTTGCCTAGAAAAATAGAAAATAACTCTTAACACCACTGCGATATAAAGGATGTTACAGTTACTAAATGAAGTTTAAAGGTTTACAGTTTATTCTAGTACTTCTTAACATAACTGCTAAATGAAAATTGTAGGTTTGAAAACTCAGCCAACATTTTAGCAGCTCAGTTGGTCCTATATGAGTAATCTGTAGTGATGGCATGAGTAATTTTTCAAATATACCAGTGCTTTGTATTGGCCAATGCTTTCTCTTGCTTTAATGGCTCCCAAGTTCTTGATAGAGGAAATGGAAAGAGCTGAAGCTCCAAAAGATGTGGGGAGGAAAGAAGGTATAACTTTGCAATATGGTGTGAAAAGAAGACAAGAGGGAAAAGAAAATCAACATGAAGAAAATCAACATGAATAGGGCTGTACAACATTTTCTTAGAACTTAAAGTATACTAATTATTAACTCATTATCTTCTTTAACTCTATAAGCGAGAAGGGCTTCTTCTGTTTCATTTTGCATTTTTCTATATTCTTCAGAATTTTTCATCAAATGAAGGAAAAGACAAACAAACTTCCCCAGCTGCATGACTACAGGTAGTCTAAATTCTGGACTAGTACTAGTGATGATAAGGGTGATGATAATAGTAATTTACATTAAAAGAGCACGTGTGTTCTAGGTAGTATGTTATGCATTTTAGATGAATTATCTCACCTAATCTAACCACCTCCAAAACAGTTAAATAGGTAATATTACAAACCCAAATTCATGGATGAAGAAATGAAGGGCTGGAAAGGTTAAAATGAGTTTTCTTAACCTCAACACTATTGACATTTTGGGCCCGAAAATTCTGCTCTGGGGAAAGGTAGGAGGGTGGTGGTGGAGATTCTGTGCATAGTATAGGATGTTTAGCAATCTTGATCCACTAGATGTTTGATGCGGACACCGGCTAGCAGTGTCCATGTCATTATGGATGAAATAAAACATACACATGGACTACTGAGTCCGGTGGAGGAAATAGGACAACATCGTGGCTTTTCTCTCAAGAGGAGCTAAAGCTGCAGCCTCCGCCACTACAGGCCTTTATTCTAAAAATTCCTCACATTCCAAGATGGTTCTCCTCATCAAGCCCTGGTTACAACAAAGGAGCCAATGCCCCTCATTACATCATAGAAAAAGGATATATTAGCAAATGAAAAGGCAAAAGTGGTTGAGCCGGTTACACTGGGCCCAAGGTTTAGCACTTGCAGGGTGAGGGGGTTTTAGCAAAGAGCAAGCCAACAAACAGCCTAGGTATACTGCAAATCTAGTTACCCACAAGAGAACCTGTCTGTGGGTGTGGGTCCTGTGCATCTCTGAGTGGGAGCTGGGCCCACGCCACGCAGAAGGGTCCGCCACAGATGTCAGTAGCAGTGCCTACCCTAGTTGTGACAATCACACGTGTTTTATATATTGCCAAATGTCCCTTAGGGGGACAAAATCACACCTATTTGTGAATCACTGGCTTAAGTAATCATGTCCAAGATCACATAGGGGGTAAACAGAAGAGCTGAGCTTTGAAACCAAACAGACTTGACAATCCAAGCTTTGAACTCTGTACACTATGCTTCCACGTATTCCTCCACTATGATGAATCTAGAGTGAAGAGAACCAGCAGAAGGGGCCTTCCTCTTACTGAAGGATCCTGGTATTAAGTGCGAATGTTTCCATCCAAACTGGTTAGTATTATGATTACAGGGAAGATTCTCAAAGAAGATGTTTAGGAAGTGAGTACATCTTCTGTACTACATGACAGCATTATTGTTCTGCTACTTCAAATACTTTTTTCTGTTCCTTTATATCTCAAGGGGTTAAAATAAGATAGCTGTAAACTTTTAAATTGACTTTGTGGCCTTGAAATTTCACTAAGATCAAAGGTAAAACCTTCAGCTTGGTGTGATTTTGGAGTATATTAGCTACTAGTTTTTTTTTTTTGGGGGGGGGGCGGTGAGGGAGCAACTAACTGGTTGCTCTTCACAAGAGAAGTATATAATGTGTGGTTTAACCAAAGAAATCTGAGTCTGTACAGGTCACTTTGTAAATTCCTGGTGACTTCCCTGTCCACTTCTTCCAACTGCAGATGTCAAAATTCTTTAACTCTTACCTACTTGTTTCCTAAAATCTAGCTGCTTCTTGCCACACTCATATCCCGACCCTCCCTCTAACTCCACCACTCACCCCAGCCCACTTCAACAGACTCTGATGTTTTTTTAATGTTTTCCCTTCCTGCCTATCTAATGATTATTTTCTTTGGCAAAGAATATTAGTTGCCACCCCCAATAAACATTCTTCTTTTGTGACAGGACTCTAGACGATGGTATTTCCTAGCCCCCATTATCAAAAGGAATCTACAAGCTGAAGCAACTGGGTGGAATTTCTTGGGATCTTTGCTGCCTGGAATGTAGACATGTTGGTTGGAGGTCTAGCAGCCACTGAGAGCATGGGAAAAGAATAACATGATAACAGAGACAAATACCAGCAAGTGCCTACCTTCAAACTTCTCATTATGTGAGAAAAATAAATCCCTATGTATTAAGAATCATCACATCTCTGCTGGTACAAGTCAAAAACAATACTTCACACATATACCTCTTGGTGGATCTTGTGACACACTGCCCCATCCCCCTTCAGAAATGAAACCTTTATTCCTATAGGTGCTGAAAGCACCAATGGCAGAGAGCCTCGGATCTCAACTTTCTTTGAGAGGTGCCTTGGTTAACAAGGATTGCCTCACCTAAGGTCACGCACTCTTTTCCAGAGATGGCCAATATCCAATGACTGATGACAAAGTGCTATTAATGTCCAGTCCTCTCATTCCAACTTGGAACAACTTTGAAGACACACCCCAGATCCAGAGCTTCAAAAAGGGTTGATGAGGTCTTTACTGAGTCTAACTTTTCCCTCTGCCTAATCCTGTTCCCTTCCCTTCAAGAAATGCTGATCCTAAAAGCACTCCCTAATACGAGGGGAGACCCCAAAAAACCAAAACAAAACCAGAATTATCTTCTGGACAGTGAGCTTCTTGTAGTACAGGCTTCCCCTGCTTATGTGAGTGTTCCAGGAACCCATCTGCAGCAGTGTACCAGCTGGTGGTGGTGTGAGAGGCTGTGTACGGCTTCAGTGAATTTTTTCCGAAGACTCCTTCAACACGTTTGCCTCTTTCATGGGTGATTTATGAGCACACCTGCCCACTCGGCACTGAGTGTTCAGCAGACTCTAACTGAAAAAACGGCATGATGCCTGTGCCCCACCCTCCCTACTCACCCGATCTTGCTCCAATTAAATTTTTCTTTTGTAACCCCTGGATGAAAAAGTCCTCAAAGGGAAATGTTTTGCTGATGTGGAAGACATAAAACAAAGAATGGCAGAAGCACTAGAAGGTATCAAAATTGATGATAAATTCAAAAAGTATTTTGAGCAGTGGAAAAAAACGTCTTGATAGGTGTATTGCATCAAATGGAGAGTACTTTGAAGGTGACTGAAGTTTAAATATGGAAGAATGAATACACAATTTTTATAAATAAATTCAATTTTTTTGGTCCTCCTCATACACTTCCTAAAAATGATGGTTAAACAGCCTTTAAAACTGTTTTCAGTCTGGAGGTTCTATGTCTCTATGGCAGTATTTTCCAAAGAATACCAGAATGGAGAAGGGGCTCTAAATTGAAGTAATCTTGGGGAATTACTGCTTGTAGAAGATGTACAATGCTTTTTAGAAGATCCAGAACTTAGTAAAACTTAGCAAATTTCTTTAAACAAACATCTCCCAAAATTTGAGAGCTTATTTACTTTTACCAACTAACATCAAAAGAATTACATTTTGGAAAACACTGTCTGAAGTATACAATATATCATTAACTTTGTTCCTGTTTTGAAGTACTACTGACAAGAGCAAAACATGACTCCAAAAGCTTTAACATTGTTAGTTTTGTAAGACTAAGCTTTGGTCATCTGAAAAATACTGCTTCACTGAACTATAAAGATCTTTCAAATACTGACTCATTTGATTTCTGTAATAGCAAGTAATTAGAGAAGTCTTTAGTGAGAAACTGTCAAGTTCACTGTGACGAATATGTTTTCCAAAATTTTAATTTTTGTATGAAAGCTTGAATATTTTCACCGGCTACAAATACTGTCAGTTGTTTCCTTAAAGTAAAAGGCTTGGATTATTCTTTTTTTTAAAAATGTATTTACTTATTTTAGAGAGAGAGAGGAAGAGACATCGATTTTGTTGTTCTACCCATTAATGCCTTCATTGGTTGCCTTTTGTATATGCCCTGACTAGTGATCATATCAGCAACCTTAGCTTATCGGGAAGATACTGAGTTACCTGGCCAGGGCGTATCATTCATTGTTGAGAAGATGTCCTGCCAAATTTCCAAGTCTGAATAACCTGTTATTCTATCTATTCTTCTATCAAGGAAAATGAAGTTCCATAAAAAATGGGCTAGTTCAGCTTGCAAGTCAAACAACTGCATAACTGTTTTTTTCAAAACCACCACTGTACCTGCAGTAGATGTGCTTTAATAAAGTATACTTCCAGTGCATAACACAGAATATTAAGATGTGCATACTTAAGAATGGAGTTTTTAAATAATATTTAAAAAACTGAGATATAATTGACATATAACATTATATTAGGTTTAGGTATACAATATGATGATTTGATATTTGTATACTTGTGAAATGATCACCATGATAAGTCTGGTTAACATTCATCATCACAGAGTTAAATTTTCTTCTTGTGATGAGAAAAAACTGAGATTTAATAAAATTAATAATTTGTACTTTTCATCAAAGACAATTATGTGAAAGTTGAATTTATTTACTACAAATGCATAATGGTAAAGAATACAATGAATACTGATATAGCTGGGTGGTACTGCACCAGGAATTTTAACCACCGGTGCTCTTACACCATCAGTGCAAATGTCCACACAGTGAAAAAAGCAAAGTATTGTCTTGGTTTTACTATGGAAATACTTTTTACCTCATGGATAGGAATCTTAAGACTACATTTTGAGATCTGTTGGTTTAAACTTTGGCTATGTCCTCTAAGCTTATAAAGCCAATAAACTCCTACACAATATAGATTCCACATAACCTACCTATAAATTTCTAACATTGTATCTTTTTAAATTAAAATAATTTGGGAAAAATCCCTGTTCCAATATAGTCAAGGATTATGACTGGATGGCTCCTTGTTATTTAGTTTCAGTTTAATAACCATCACTTCCTGGGAGAAATGTTCCTCTGTACATTATCTAAGTCAGTTCCCTCTTGTGCTCTAGGACATGGTCCAGCACTTTGGTTTCATCATTACACTTAACTCCACTTAATGTCAAACAAAACAAAGAAAACTAAGTTGTAGAGCGATATACATAATAGTAATTATATAAAATTTAAAAATATGCAAAACAGTGCCTATTATTTATGCATACTTCCATGTGCAGTGAAAGTGTAAAGTTATGCATAGAAAAGTAAAGATCAAATTTAGGAAAGTGGTTTCCTGCAGCAGGAAATATGGTAAAGTATTAACCCCTATCTATACTTAATGAATACATGCATGCATTTTTAAATTGTGTAATCTTAGGTGTATGTTTGAAATGTTCCACTTAAAACAATTATTTACCTGAAAGCTAAAACTTGAAACTGCCCATGCTTCTCCCTAACTGCTTTCACAGAGTTCCACGACTTGTACCTATTTAAAGTCTTTGCTCTTAAAACATGTTTCTACTTTCCTATACATTACCAAAATTTCCCTCTTCAGTATCATTTCCATAAATCTATACACATTCCAAAACATTTCATTCTTACTCTTCTCTTTCACACCTTAGATCCATTAAGAAAGCCTCACACCACTCCTCCTCATCTAGCAAAAATGAAACCAAAATCTAACCACTTCTCACTATTTCTAGCACGTCCACCTGCCTCAAATCACCTGGATTTTTATTGTAATACCTGCATCCACCCTTGCCCTCTCTCCATGCATTTTTTTCATGGTAGCCAGAAGGATCATTTTTTAAAAAGTTACTTAATATTTCTGTTTTGCTAACACTGACTTCTGTTTCTGTTCAGAGTAAAATTCACAATATGACAAAAAAGTCTGGTATTTGCAGCAGGTAAATTCATAGCTTCTGATTACCAATAAGATTGTATAGGTATCTTAAAAGAAGATGTACAGCTAACACGAGTATTCAGATCTTTGTGGTAAGAATATAATCCACTATTTTTGCCAGTTTGGTTACTTGGTTTATAAAATTGTATGAGGATAGTCAGCTCAAATCAAATACTTTAGTTAATACAGGCTTAAAAATCAAGGCAATTATTTTCCAATTAATTTATCTGCTTATTAAAAATAGTAAATAAACTCTTCATAAACCTATTTTAAAGCCTAAGTATTTAAACTTTATATTTTATTGATTATGCTATTAGAGTTGTCCCATTTCCCCGCTTCATTCCCCTCCACCCTGCACACCCTCTCCCACCCACATTCCCCCCCTTTAGTTCATGTCCATGTATCATAAGTTCTTTAACTTCTACATTTCCCACACTATTCTTGCCTTCTCCCTGTCTATTTTCTACCTACCATCTATGCTAATTATTCTCTGTACCTTTTCCCCCTCTCTCCTCTCCCACTCCCCTATTAATAATCCTCCAAGTGATCTCCATTCCTGTGGTTCTGTTCCTGTTGTAGTTGTTTGCTTAGTTTGTTTTTGTTTTAGGTGTGGTTGTTAATAATTGTGCATTTGCTGTCATTTTACTATACATGTTTTTTATCTTCTTTTTCTTAGATAAGTCCCTTTAACATTTCATATAATAAGGGCTTGGGGATGAGGAACTCCTTTAACTTGACCTTATCTGAGAAGCACTTTATCTGCCCTTCCATTCTAAATGACAGCTTCACTGGACAGAGCAATCTTGGATGTAGGTCCTTGACTTTCATGACCTGGAATACTTCTTTCCAGACCCTTCTTGCCTGGAAGGTCTCATTTGAGAAATCAGCTGACAGTTTGATGGGAACTCCTTTGTAGGTTACTATCTCCTTATACTTTGCTGCTTCTAGAATTCTCTCCTTCATTTTAATCTTGGCTAATGTAATTATGATGTGCCTTGCTGTGTGTTTCCTTTGGTCCACCTTCTTTGGGACTCTCTGAGCTTCCTGGACTTCCTGGAAGTCTATTTCCTTTGCCAAATTGGGGAAGTTCTCCTTTATTATTTGTTCAAATAAGTTTTCTACTTGTTGCCCTTCCTCTTCCCCTTCTGGTACCCCTATAATCCAGAAGTTGGGATGTTTAAAGATGTCCTGGAGGTTCCTAAGCCTCTCCTCATTTTTTTGAATTCTTGTTTCTTCCTTGTTTTCTGTTTGGTTGTTTCTTTCTTCCTTCCAGTCCACACCATTGATTTGAGTCCCAGTTTTCTTCCCATCACTACTGGTTCCCTGTGCGTTTTCCTTCATTTCACTTAGTGTAGCCTTCATTTTTCATCTAATTTGCGACCAGATTCAACCAATTCTGTGAGCATCCTGATCACAAGGGCTTTGAACTGTGCATCTGATAGGCTGGCTATCTCTTTGTCACTTAGTTGTATTTGTTCTGGAGCTTTGATCTTTTCTTCCATTTGAGCCATTTTTTGCGGGGGGGGGGGTCTTCTCACACCTGTTATGTAGTGAGGGGTGGAGCCTTAGGTGTTCATCAGGGCAGGGCAACCCAGTCTCTGGGTTGTAACGCTATATGTGGGGGCAGGGTCTGAGAGTGAACAATGGTGCTTGCTTTGCTTTCTGCTGGATTTCAGTTCCTTCCACGCTTCCCCCAAGCAAACTGGGTCTTTCTGGTGTTGATTCCCATGTGGGTGGGCTTGTGTACATTCTAGAGACTCTGTGGGTCTCTCCAATGAACTCTCCTGTGAGGCTGGGAGTTTCTCCTGGCACTTCAACCCCCACAGGTGTTTTCAATTGGTGTTTTGAGGCTTTACTTCCCAATGCTGGAGCCCTGGGTTGCATGTTTTGTCTCACTCCCCAGTTTTGCCTGGTTTATCTGTGTGAGAACACGGGACCACCCAGTCAACCAGCCACCTTGTGTGCCTTGCCAGGCTTCACAATCACCGCCTCGCTGGGTCTGACCGTTGCCACCCTTCACCCAGGGTCTGCCCACTGCTGACTTGCATGCCTAGGGTTTGTCAGCTGCTGGCTTGCATGCTCAGTGCTACCTCTTCCATGACCCCTCTCCCCACAGCCGCCCAACGCTGCTGGACTCTGCTCCTTCTACTTGTCTGGATGAATGTGTCTATTTTAACTCCTTGGTTGTCAGACTTTCATACAGTTCAATTTTCTGTTAGTTCTGCTTGTTATTTTGTTTCTAAATTGTTGTTGTCCTTATTTTGGTTGTGAGAGGAGGAACAGTGTGTCTACCTATGCCTCCATCTTGGCTGGAAGTCCAGTATTTAAACTTTTAACAGAGTCAAAATTGCTTAGACTCTATAATGTAGTCTTATTCTTATATATGAGAATATACAAAAATTCACTTCTGGAAACTGGCAATAGTTTCTCTAGGTCCTAGATTTTTGTGATATTAATTTAACAAAGTTATTAGTTGAATACTGAAACAAGAATAATGACTTAACCAAAAAACAAACTATATCCCAGGAATTACATGGAGTTAATTACAATGTACTGACACATAAGAATAAATTCACAGTTTGCAGTGCTTTGACTCTCCTAGAATAGAGGATGCATTAAAGATTTCAGTATGGAGTTTATAAGCTCACTTAATTCTTTGTTAAAAGCCAAAAGATTACATACTTCTTCTATTCAAAGCAAGCAACAACATGATGCAGCAGTAATTTGGAAGAATGAATGATGAACAAGGAACTGGGTATTTCTTTTATTTGGCCATTTATATACACTTAGGTTTGTCACATCTTTTCAAATGTAAGGAGAGGACCCTGGGATTAATAAGCTGAAGTATTTAATATTTCTCTATCTGCCAAAAACCATCATAATTGCTGACTAGCTAAATGGTTACATAAAGTTTCTACTATTATCAATATTTTAATTTAACAATTTTGTCATGTCCTTGAAAGTGATAAAGCATTTACAGTGAATACATTTTTTCAACTTCTAAAAGTATATTAAAAAATTCATGATTCACCTTCCAAGCATGATAAGTACCAGAGGGGTCAGTCTGATACAATCTTGGGATACCATCATCATCAAAACCTACAATTAAGGCAGAAATACCAAAAGGTCTTCGTCCATTGCTCTGAGTATATTTCTGAAAAATAAAATGTTTTCATAATTACTTTCTGTATAGGCCATACAAAGGCCATATTATTACTTATCAAGTAACGAATTCTAATGGTAAAGTATTCTTGCCAAAGTGATCTTCTTTACTGATTCTTAGTCTGTATATCATTAAGATCCTCTTCCTTGACTTTCTGGACTAACCTCAAATCCATGATGAAATTACAAAAAAATTAATGTACATAGTCTATAAAACAAAATCCTCAGTTTACTGACATATGCTATTAAAGTTCTCTTGTTGCTTTATATAGGTTTTGGTAACATAAACAGATTGCAATCTTTTTAATACAGCAGAGAACTGTATATGTCACACCATTTCAGTTCCTAGTAAAGCTGATTTTAGTGAACTGTACTTTGGAATCATGCTTTGGTTTACTTTGGGACACACTACAATTGTCATTATTATCAAGTATATTCTGTCTATAATGTACTAAGTTATCTCTGCATAAAACCCAAATAAAACATTTCTTTCAGTTCAAAAACAAGGAAATCTTTGTTTCTCTTGAAGAAAAAGCATGTTCTTCCCTCACAGACAACAGGGTATGGGAAACCAACTGTATTTTTTAATTCACTGCCAGGAACTCCCTGGATTTGTGCTCCAGAGAGTGGAATTCACACTAATCCTGAGAATGGTGCTCCTAGAAGTTGTACAGTGGCAGTCCTGACGGAAAGCTCAAGACCACATTTGCAGGCAGCTTTAGAAATTGTATGTGTATAACTTTGTGGCTTGAAATAGCTTTATACCAAGCTTTCTTCCTGGACTTGTCTATGTATTATATCTTTTTTATTTTTACATTTCATTATATATGTATTTTAATATGCCAATTCAAATTATAGATGAAAATTACTGGGTCACAGAAACATAAACTCTTAAAAAATACAGAGTTTATGTTTTAATTTCTCTGTATCTCCCAATGTTCCTAGATCATACCAAAATATGAAGAAGATGCTTTGTAAATATACCTTAGAGGACAGACCCTTTTAGTTTATTTGCTTAATCAACTATTTTTTTAAAAATAAAATGTAATATATGCACATGGTTGAAGTAATTTAAAAGTACCAAAGTATATCTAAACTATATAACCTTTTTGCCCAGAACTCAGCACCCTCCCCAGTGGCAACTTCACTGTTATGGTTTTAAAACGTCTATTTCTGTAAATGTTCTGTGCATAAACTTTATATTTTTGGAAGAAAACCTAAAAATTACAATTGGGAATCTTGTATACGCAATGTTCTACACCTTATTTTTTACTGGATAGCTTTATAACCTCTGGGAAAATCAAAGCAAATTAAAAAAAGCAGAAAACTATAAAAATGTTGGACTTCCCGGCTCCATAAATTAAAGAATAGACCAATTTTTAAATAAGTATATAATTTACAACTTTAATATATAGAATATATGGTATATAAAAATATCTCTACATGGACAAATGGTAAAATCCATGCCAGAAAGTATTCTAAATGTTTAAAATGTATTAAATCATTTAATCCAACTCAACAGAGTAGGTATTACTGTAATGCCAACTTTATAAATAAGAAAATTGAGGCAAAACAGGCTAAGTAGTTTGCCCAAAGGATTAACTGGGAAGCAGCAGAGCCAGGATTCAAACCCCAAAATTCTGGCTCCTGAGGAAACATTCGTAACCACTGGAGGGCACATTGTCTAAAGGGAAAATAGTTTATTTTAGGAGAAATGAAAACAATGAACCAATATGTAAAAAAAATAAACTTCACCACTAATTATAAAATATAATTTAAAAGAACTATACAAGCACTACGTTGGGCTTATTTGCAAAATAAAAGAAAAATGAAAAAAAAAACAATGCTGATGATCCTTTAGGGATATAATTGTGCATTGTTGGTTGCGCAATAAAAATTGGTTTAATCTTTTTAGAAAGTAATTTAGCTATATATAACAAGAGTCTTAAAACCAATTATAATCTCTAATCCAGTAATCCCATACTGAAAATTAATTTAACAATGTAATTCAAAAAAGAAAAATAAAAGTTGTTTCAAAGATAGAGAAATGTTATCAAAGTAGCAATTTGAGAGCCTGCGAGCCAGAGAGGGAATAAGAAAATGAAAGAAACTAAAAAGAACCTAAAGAATTACTCATAGCAACTAAAAACAAGAGGTCCTGGCCAAGATGGAGGCATAGGTAAAAATGCTTTACTTCTTCACATGATGTAAAGAAGGATAATAATCAATTTAAAAACAATAAACAACCAGAAGTGCCAGAAAATCAAACTGCATGGAACTCTCACAACCAAGGAGTTAAAGAAGCATTCACCCAGACCAGTAGGAGGGGCGAAGATGGGAGACAGGCAGCTGAGTGGACAGGACCCACAGCAAAGCAGTGGACCATGCTGGTGAGGCGGGGATCACTAAACAGGAAACTAAAGACTCAAACCTAGCTGTAAAATACTGCGGGGGTTGCCACAGCAGGTGAATCTCCCAGTCTCATGGTAGTATTCAATGGAAAGTGGGGCTAAAGTGGGGCAAGCCAGCAGCACTGTCCTATGATGCCTCCTTCACGGACAGTGCCACAATGCAGCACAGAGGGTTGTCCCACCCTGGTAAATACTTAAGGCTGTGCCCCACAACATAACAGGTGTGCCGAGACAAATATGGCCCAAATGAAAGATCAAAACTTTTAAAGAAGAGCTAAATGATGAGGAAATAGCCAACCTATCTGATGCAGAGTTCAGAAACACTGGTAATCAAGATGCTCACAGAACTGATTGAGCTCAGTCGCAAAATGAAGGAAAATGTGAAGGCTATGAAAATTGAAATAAAGGAAAATGTACAGGGAACCAACAGTGAAGGGAAGGAAACCAGAACTCAAATTAACGATTTGGAATAAAAGCAAGAAATAAACATCCAACTGGAACAGAAAGAAGAAACAAGAAATCAAAAAAAATGAGGATAGGCTTAGGAACCTATGGGATAACTTTAAGTGCTCCAAAATCTGAATCATAGGGAGGCCAGAAGGAGAACAAGAGCAGGAAATTGAAAACTTTGAACAAAAAATGAAGGAAAACTTCCCCAATCTGGCAAAGGAAATAGACTTCTAGGAAGTTGACGAAGTCCAGAGAGTCCCAAAGAAATTGGATCCAAGGAGGAACACTCCAAAGCACATCATCATTAAGTTGCCCAAGATTAAAGATAAGGAGAGAATCTTAAAAGCAGCAAGAGAAAAGGAGACAGTTGCCTACAAAGGAGTTCCCATAAGACTATCAGCTGATTTCTCAAAAGAAACCTTACAGGCAAGAAGGGGATGGAAAGAAGTATTCAAAGTCATGAAGGCAAGGACCTACATACAAGATTACTCTGTCCAGCAAACCTATCATTTAGAATGGAAGGGCAGATAACGTGCTTCCCAGACAAGGTAAAGGAGTTTATCATTACCAAGCCCTTATTTTTTAAAAAGATTTATTTTCTTTTTAGACAGAGGGGAAGGGAGGGAAAAGGAGATGGAGAGAAACATCAATGTGTGGCTGCCTCTTGTGCACCCACTATTGGGGACCTGGCCTGCAACCCAGGCATGTGCACTGAGTGGGAGTTGAACTTGCAACTCTTTGGTTTGCAGGCCAGCATTCAATCTACCCAGCCACAACAGCCAGGGGACCAAGCCCTTATTATATGAAATGTTAAAGGGACTTATCTAAGAAACAGTAGAAGAGCAAACACTATGAACAGTAAAATGATAACAAACTCATAACTATCAACTGAACCTAAAAAAACAAAAACAAAAGCTAAGCAAATATCTAGAACAGGAACAGAACCAGAGAAATGGAGATTATATGGAGGGTTTTCAGTGGGCAGTGTGAGGGGAAGAATGGGGGGGAAGGTACAGGGAATAAGAAGCATAATTGGTAGGTATAGAATAGATGAGGGAGGTTAAGAATACTATAGAAAATAGAGAAGCCAGAGAACTTATATGTACTACCCATGGACATGAACTAAAGAGGAGTAATGCTGGAGTCTGTGGGGGGGGGTGCAGGGTGGAAGAAGGATAAAGGGGAGAAAAAAATTGGGACAAATGTAATAGCAAAATCAATAAAATATAATTAAAAAAGAATTACTGATAGCAACTAAAAACAATATATAGGCATACCTCTGAGATATTGCAGGTTGGGTTCCAGAGCACCGCAATAAAGAGAATTTATCACAATAAAGCAAGTCATAATCTTTTTGCTGGTGGAAGGTCTTACTTTCAATTTGTAATAAATTCAACATCCATGAAGTGCAATAATGTAAAGCACAATAGGAGGAGGTCTGCCTGTATTTAGTTATATAAGGACTACATTGGCATATATAAAAAACACATAACATAATAAGTGAAAAAATACTTGTATATATCACAATTATACTCATGTTAATGTACTTACTCATGAATTCAGAAGTCATATCTAAACCTGATCAGTTTGTGTTTAGGTTTGTTGGTGAAAGAATCATGGGTATTGCTTTGGTAAACTCTAAAAAATGGTTCTCATTACTTTATCTCCAGAAGTGAAGAAATACCCTTAAAATATTAGATTTCTTGCTCTTTTAAATTTTAATACAATTCTCAGAACCGATACTGATTGGGACGCCTAGTGATCAAGTCAATTCATCCCACTGGAGTAAGAGTGTGAACAGGAAGTCTGAGAAAGAATAAGGAATCTGGTAGATCTAACAGACTAAATGACTGAAGTATTTCCGTAACTAGACCCATAATGATAAAGGAGGAAATTTAAAGCAATTTGTTGCTATATTTATTGGCTTACCTGTTTTAAGGTTGCTATGAAGCGAGTTATATATTCTACAGTGACTGGGTCCTCAACTGTAAGTTTATGGCTCTGGCACTCCACACGGGCTCTGTTTATTACTACTCTAGCATCAGCAGTCAGTCCTATAGAAGTAGTTGATACATTACAAAAAAGAATGACTTCTTTCAGGGTCACAAGCAGTTTAGCTACCATAAAACCTTTCTTATGATGTCCTTTGCTTTTTTAATGTACATCCATTATAAAGATTTTGTAAAATTCACTCATTTGACATTCTATTTCCTTCAAAGGGCCTTAATTTGATGCATTCTTATTTTCTTATTTTCCTTAAAAATTTTTTTTTCCTTAAAAATATTTCTTATTTGTAAGGAAAATGGCTTTAAAGAACAATGGTTAAACCCTAATGTTAAGTAAACTATTTCCAAAGATTAAAATGGTTTCATTCACAATAGCTAGGCTGGTTATTGGGGTTTATAAAATATTTTTTAAAAAAAATCTCTGTAGTCATATTTTTAAAAACTTTTTTGGGGAAGATAGCAATGGAAGATTGTTCAAAGGTTGATTGTTTATCTTGATTCTCAAACTAAAATACTTATTACCTAAACCACAGAGTAAGCTGTATTTCTTATTATGAAAACAATGAATATTACACTTCATTATCAAACACATATTCATTGAATTCAAACTTCATTTACTATAACTGTGAAATATCTCTTCTTAGCTTTTTGTCTAAGATTAAGGATTTGAAAATCAAAAATGTTAAAAAAGAAAGAAGAAAACACATTGCCTTACTTTTGTCATGCCTAAAACATCATGTAATTAATTCCTAACACTTCTGTAATGAAATAAAATGTTTCAGTCAAAAAAATAACGAAGTGACCAAAAAGTTAAACAGATGCAACGGTTGCAAACATTTCTATTATATTAAAGACTTCTTTGCTATTTGACCTTTCCAAGGCCATTTTGTTTCCCCATGCGGCTAAAATCACGTTTCCCAAAAATTCATTCCCATAGTCTTTGAAACATCCATTTCTCACATAACCATCAGTATTTTGCAGTTAAAAACTCTTGTTCTCCTACCATATCATTTCAAATGTTGTTTCTAGAAATCTGAAAGAATTGCTAGTCGCTGAAGATGGTTAGTAACAGTCAACAATGAAGAAGGTGTCAGAATATGCCACTATTAAGAATCACAATCAGATAGTTAAGGGAAGAGAAACTGATTCTCTTCTTTTTGCACATGTCTGAGATAAAGAAATGGGGTGAGATTGATTTAGCTTTCCTATGAATTAAAAGCTTCACTCATTTAGAAAATATAATCAGAAAGGAGATTTCTAAGTATTTTCCATTTATAATGTAAATATGATCAAAAAGTAGAGAAACATAAATGTATTAGATTTAGAAAGTAGTTCTGTAATTGATTTGAAGGAAAAAAATTAGTGATAAATTTGCCAAAGCATATGAATAACATAGTTGTGTGTATGTGTCTGCTTTTAACATAATAAATGGCAATTATGCTAATCAATATTATTTGGCTAGGAAAAAGAGAACAAATTCTATTTAAAGATAGCATTGAATATTGTAATTTCACTTTGTTTATAGATAAGTAAATACAGAAGAAATGAGTCCTCAGTCTAGTGCTCTTAAATTTATACCACAGCTTTACCTGAAGATATCACAATGTAAAATTTCTACTATTAAATGCTAGATGAAATAATTTCTTTTCAAATTCTTTTATTTTTTTCTCCTAAGGGCTGTTTTCTGAACATCAAAAGCACAATATATCAACATCAGCAAAAGATTACAATTTTTTTTCAAAATGGAACTCTTTCTTTCTTATATGTGCTCATTGTAAACTATTCCAACAGAAGGAATAAGAGGTAACATATAATTTCACAATGCATAGACAGAATTGTATCATACACATTTTTTGTAGCCTACTATTTTAAATATATATTATGGATACTTTCTCATGCCAATATGTACAGACCCAACCACCTTCTTTTTAAATTGCCACTAAATAATAACAATAACAACAACGATATAGTAGTGGTAATAGTAATATCTGTTAAACACTCACATATGCCAGACATTGTTCTAAATACTTCTTATATATTAACTCAATCCTTGTAACAAGTAGACACTATCAGATAACTAAACTGGAATAAGGAACAGTTATATACTGTAGCAAACCACTTCACATGGCATGGAAATGTAGCTCAGCCTCCATGTGGAAAACCAGTGGGGAGCGAGTGGCATGCAGGACCATGCCCACGGAGAGGTTCTCCGGCGGGGAATCAGGCTTGCATTGTACCCAGTCTGCTATGAGATGTGTTTTTGCTAAAACTCCCTCACTCTGAATTGAGGCAGCAAGGGCCTACTGTAACTTCCTAAAATCTGAGCTAAACCTCCCAAGTATGGAGTGTGACTGGTTCAACCACTTTTCCCCTTGGCCTGCAACATCCTTCTCTTTGAAGTAATTAGCAACATTCTTTCCTTAGTTATCTGTAAAAGGTAATCACCTGCAGCGATCCTGTGTATAGTAATGAGGACTACCCTCCATGTAATGTAGCCAGAGAAACAATAAAAGCCTGTCCAGGCAGGGGCTGGGGCTCTCTCGCCCTCTCTCTCTCTCAGAAAGTGGCCATGCAGTCCCTTTTTCTCCACAGGACTTCTGTTGTACGTGTGTTATCTGTTCACTAGCAGCCACAACATACACGGATCCTGTAGGCCAGGATCTGCATCAATATACCTTGTCCACAGCCACAGGCATGGTGGACAATGGAGTCTGGTGTAGAATTCAGTTGGTATGATTCTAAAACCTGTATTTTTAAGCAATTGCTTAGATATACCATAATTTATTACACTAATTCTCCAATAATATACATTTAGGTATTTTCTAATTTTAAAAATCAACTGACATGTAAGTAAAATATTAGTAAATGCTTATTTTACTCTCCAAAAAAGTTATATACACATTAAAATTATTTTTACACTAAGGTCAGAAAGATATGTTTACCAGAGTTATCATCCCATCATTTATATTAAGATAGTTCCTTTAACAAAATCAACAAGTCTTTGAGTAGACTCGTCAAAAAAAAAGAGAGAGGACCCAAATAAACACAATCGAAAATGAAAGAGAGATTACAACTGATACCATAGAAATACAAAGGACTGTAAGAAATTACTACAAAGAACTGTATACCAAGAAATTTGAAAACCCAGGTGAAATGGACAAATTTCTAGAAAAATATAATCTTCCAAAACTAAATGAAGAAGAAGAAGAAAGCCTGAACAGACCAATAACAGCTGATGAAATTGAAGCAGTAATCAAAAATATCCCAACACACAAAAGCCCTGGACCAGATGGTTTCACAGAAGAATTCTACAAAGCTTTTAAGGATGAGCTAACCCCTATCCTTCACAGACTATTCCAAAAAATCCAAGAAGATGGAAGACTCCCAAACTCTTTTTATGAAGCCAGTATCATCCTAATCCCAAAACCAGATAAAGACATAACAAAGAAAGAAAACTTCAGGCCAATATTGCTGATGAACATAGATGCTAAAATCCTCAACAAAATATTAGCAAAATTCATCCAGCAATTTGTTAAAAAGATCATACACACCATGATCAAGTGGGATTCATCCCAGGGATGCAAGGATGGCACAATATTTGCAAATCACTAAATGTAATACATCACATAAACAGAACGAAAGACAAAAATCACATGATCATAATAATAGATGCAGAAAGCATTTGATAAGGTACAGCACCCATTTATGATAAAAACACTCAGCAAAGTGGGAACATGTAGAGGGAGCACTCCTCAACATAATAAAGGCCATATATGAGAAACCTACAGCCAACATCATACTCAATGGGCAAAAACTTAAAGCTTTCCCACTAAAATCAGGAACAAGACAAGGATGTCTGCTTTCACCACTCCTATTCGACATAGTATTGGAAGTCCTAGCCACAGCAATCAGACAAGAAAAGAAATAAAAGGTATCCAAATTGAAAAAGAGGAAACAAAACTGTCATTGTTTGCAGATGACATGATGGTGTAAATAGAAAATCCTATAGAATCCACCAAAAAACTACTCAACCTAGGAAGTGAATTTGGCAAAACGGCGGGATACAAAGTCAATATTCAGACATCAAAGGCATTTTTGTACACCAACAATGAAATATCAGAAACAGAAATCAGGAAAAAAATCCCATGTGATATAGCAACAAGAAAAATAAATAAAGTACTTAGGAGTAAACCTAACCAAGGATGTAAAAGAGCTGTACTAAGAAAACTACACAACACTGAAGAAAGAAATTAAGGAAGACACAAACACATGGAAGCATATTCCGTGTTCATGGATTAGAAGAATTAACATCATCAAAATGTCTATATTACCGGAAGCAATTTATAGATTCAATGCAATCCCTATTAAACTACCAATGACATATTTCAGAGATACAGAACTAATTTACATGGAACCATAAATGATCCTGAATAGCTGCAGCAATTTTGAGAAAGAAGAACAAAGTAGGAGAGATCACAATACCTGATATCAAACTGTATTATAAGGCCACTGTAATCAAAACAGCCTGGTATGGGCACAAGAACAGACACATAGAACAATGGAACGGAACAAAACAGAGAGCCCAAAAATAAACCCAAATCTCTATGGTCAATTAATATTTGACAAAAGGGGAAGCATAAAATGGAGTAAAAATAGTCTCTTCAACAAATGGTGTTGGGAGAGCTGGACAGCTACATGCAACAAAATGAAACTTGATCACCAACTTACACCATAAACAAAAATAAATTCAAGGTGGATAAAAGACTTAAATGTAAGTTGTAACACCATAAAAGTCCTAGAAGAAAATATAGGCAGGAAAATCTGACATTCCATGCAGCAATATTTTCACTGATACATACCCTACAGCAAGGGACATAAAGGAAAGAGTAAATAAATGGGACCTCATCAAATTAAAAAGCTTCTGCATGGCTAAAGAAAACAGCATTAAAATGAAAAGAGAATCAACTATATGGGAAAACATATTTGCCAATGATACCTCGGACTAGGGTTTGATCTCTAAAATACATAAAGAACTAACACAATTCCACTCCAGGAAGACAAACAACCCAATAAAAAATGGGCAAAAGACTTGAACAGACACTTTTCCAAGGAGGACATACAGAGGGCTGAGAGACACATGAAAAGATGCTCAGCTTCACTAGCCATCAGAGAGATGCAAATTAAAACCACAGTGAGATACCACCTTAAACAGGTGAGAATAAATAAATCAACAAACAACAAGTGTTGGAGAGGATGCGGAGAAAAGGGAATCCTAGTGCACTGTTGGTGGGAACGCAGACTGGTGCAGCCACTGTGGAAAACAGTATGGAATTTCCTCAGAAGACAAAAAATGGAACTGCCTTTTGACCCAGCAATTCCATTGCTGGGATTATATCCCAGGAACAGTGAAACACCAATCCAAAAGAACCTATGCACCCAAATGTTCATAGCAGCACAATTTACAATAGCCAAGTGCTGGAAGCAACCTGAGTGCCCATCAGTAAATGAATGGATCAAAAAACTGTGGTACATTTACACAATGGAATTCTGTGCAGCAAAAAGAAAGAAGGAGCTCCTACTCTTTGCAACAGAATGGATGGAACTGGAGAGAATTATGCTAAGTGAAATAAGCCAGGTGGTGAGTACAAATACCATATGATCTCACCTTTAAGTGGAACCTAATCAATAAAACAAACAAGCAAGCAAAATATAACCAGAGACACTGAAATGAAGAACAATCTGACAGTAACAAGAGGGGAGGTGGGAGGGGACAATGGGAGGAAGGGGGGAAAGGTTTTCAGGGACAAGTATAAAGGACACATGCATAAAACCAAGGGAGGGGTGGAAGCAGAGGAGGGAGGTGGGGATGGCTGGGGTGGGGGGTAAATGCAGACAACTGTACTTGAATAACAATAAAATAATTTTCAAACAAGATGGTTCCTTTAAAAACATTTTTCTTTTATTGTTGTAAATATATATATAAAATTTACCATTTTAACCATTTTTAAGGGTACCGGTCAGTGGAATTAAGTACCGTTACACTGTTGGGCATTTATCATCGTCCATCTCTAGGACTTTATCTTCCCAAACTGAAACTCTGCATTCTGTTTTCTGCATCTATGAATCTGACTCTAAGTAACTCATATACCGTAATTAGAATCATATAGTAATTGTCCCACTGTGAGTGACCTAGTATAATGTCTTAAAAGCAGACATCCTTGACTTAGTCCTAATCTCAGAGTAAAGCTTTCAGTGTTTCATCATGGAATATGATATTCACTGTGGGTTTTTCCTATGCGGACTTTATTATGTTGAGGTAATTTTCTTCTACTTATAGTTTGTTGAGTGTTTCTATTATGAAAGGTGTTGAATTTTGTTAAGTTTGTTTCTCTCCATCATTGAGATGATCATGTAGTTTTCTCTGTTGTTCTGTTAATGTGGTATATTACATTGATTGATTTTCGTATGTTGAATAATTCTTGCACTCCAGGAATAAAAACCTGTTAGTCCCTTTAATCCCTATTAGTCTGTTTATTAATCCCTTTAATAGGTGCTAAATTTTGGTTTGCTATTTTGTTGAGGATATTTACATTGATATTTATAAAGGATATCAGGCTACAGTTTTTTCTTGTAGTGTCTTTGTCTAGCTTTAGTATCAGGATAATGCTGGCCTCACACAATGAGTTTGGAAGTGTCCTTTAATTTTTTGCTAGTGTTTGAGAAGGATTGGTATTATTTAAATGTTTGGTAGAATTCACCAATGAAAACATCTGATCCTGGACTTTTCTTATTGAGAGGTTTTTGATTACTGATTTACTCTTTACTTATTATCTGTTGAGATTTTCTACTTCTTCTTGATGAACTTGAAGTAATTTGTATGTTTTGAGGAAATTTGTCCATTTCTTCTAAGTTATCTCATTTGCTGGCATGTGATTGTTCACAGTGTTCTTATAATCCTTTTTATTTCTGTGAAATCATTAGTAGCATCTCCTTTTTCATTTCTGATTTTAGTTGAGTCTTTTATTCTTAGTCCATTTGACTAAAGGTTTGTCAGTTTTATTAATCTTTTCTAAGAATCTACTCTTGAATTTGCTGCTTTTTCTATTCTCTGTTTTACATATCACTGCTCCAATCTTTATTATCTCTATCCTTCTGCTAGCTTTGGGTTGTTTGTTCTCTTTTTCTATTTCTTAAGATATATACAATGGAATACTATGCAGCAGAAAGAAAGACGGAACTGCTACCCTTTATGACAGCATGAATGAAACTAGAAAGCATAATGCTAAGTGAAATAAGCCAGACAGCCAAAAGCAAATACCATATGATCTCACCTATAACAGGAACCTAATGAACAAAACAAATGAGCAAAACAGAACCAGAGGCATAGAAAGAACAAATTGATAGGGATCAGAGGGAAAGGGAGAGGGGGATAAGGAAGGAAATAATGGGAAGGGTTCAGTTAACGAACAAGTATAAATGACCCATGGACATGGACAACAGGGTAGGGATTGATTGTGGGAGCGGGGAGGGGGGAGTAGGCAGGGGAGAGCAACAGGGGAAAATTGGGACAACTGTAATAGAACAACAATAAAAAAAGATGTAAAACTATGTTGTTGAAGTCTTTTTTAATGTAAGCATTTATAGCTATAAAATTGCCTTTTAACACTACTTTTGCTGTATCTCATATGTTGTGTATGTTGTGTTATCATTTTCATTTATCTCAAGACATTTTCTCACTTCTCTTGTTTTTATTTGATCCATGGGTTTTTAAGGAGTATTATTTAATTTCCATGTATCTGTGGATTTTTCAGTTTTCTTTCTGCTATTCATTTCCAGTTTTATTCCTTTTGGGCAGAAATGATACTTTGTATGATTTCAATTGCTTTTTCTTTTTGTCTTCTCATAATGCCAGGTTTATTAAGGGGAGATCTCCCCAATAAGCCAATAGAGTCATACGCAGGTTGCACACAGCGAAGGGGAGCTTACGTGATAGAAGCGAGCAGAACAAGCATCTGGGTGAAGTCCGGATCTCTGATGGTGTCCGAGGATGAAGAGGCAAGTGTGGGTCTCAAGTCAGGAGCCCACGGGTCAGTGGCATCACAGGTCTGGTGGAATGGAAGTCCCACAGGGCTCCCAGGGTCATCCTTGGTACAGATGAGTCTGAGCATTGGATGGTGGGAGCTCTAAGTCCTTATTCAATCTTTTAAACTTTATTAACTTGTTTTGTGGCAAAAAAAAAACTTTTTTAAAACAGTAAAGATTATTTTTTGCTCAATAAGGTTTTTAAACTTTAATATAAAATTATGACTTGAAACAAACAAAAATGATTTAAAAAAAGAAAAAAGCATGCTCTTCCCCTGGGAATATGCCTGTGCCCTTCCCCATTTTCTTCCCTCTCCGGTACCCATCTCCTAAACCGTAAAGGACCCAGGAGACTTGCAACCAAGGGAACAATGAGCAGTGGCAGCTCTTCTGGGCTAAGCCCCTGGAGCTGTCTCTAAGGCCCCTTTTCTCTGACTTCTCAGTGAGCCAAAGCAGCCCTACCTTGGCTCTCTCCTGTAGCTACTTCTATCCTAAGCCCTTCCTTGTTTCACTGTCCTCCTCAGCTTTAACAAACATACTCTCAAAAAAAGAAGAAAGGAAAAAAAAGAAAGAAAGAAAGAAAAAACCCCAACATGAAACATGTCTTATTTTCTATACAGATGCAAATAAGCACATGAAAATATGTTCAACATCATTAGCCATGAGGCAAATGCAAATTAAACCCACAATGAGATATCACTATACACCTATATAAATGTCTAAAATACAAAATTATAACAATACCAAATGCTGCTGAGGATGCAGAGAAAAATGAATCGCTCATACACTGCTGGGGGAATGTAAAATAGTACAGCCACTCTGGAAAACAATATGGCGGTTTTTTACATAACAAAGCATGTATTATCATATGACCCAGCAATTTTACTCTTGAGCATTTATACCAGAACAATGAAACCTGTGTTCAGGTATTTTACACAGAAAACCTATACACAAAAGGCTATTCCAGCTTTATTTGTAGTAGGCAAAAGCTGGAAACATGTCCTTTATTTCATTGTAAAAGTGTGGTATATCCATACTATGGCACACTCTTCAGCAATAAACAGTAGCAGACTATTTATATGTGCAACAACTTGGATAAATTGCAATGGAATTATGCTAATGAAAAAGCCAGTATTAAAAGGTTATATACCATGTAATCTATTCACACAGCATCCTCAAAAATGACAAAATTGTAGAGATGGAGAAGAGATTACTGGTTGCCAGAGGTTACAGATATAGAAGAGCAATAATATGGGTAGCCTCGTGGTAATGGAAGAGTTGTGTATCTTGATTGTGGTGATGGCTCCATGAATCTAAAGAAATTATACACACATGCAAATGGGTGCATGTAAAACTGGTGAGATCTCAAAAAAATTTGTGGCTTGTAACAATGTCAATTTACTGGTGTTTAAAGAAGTTACCAATGGAGTAAACTGGGTAAAAGATGAAGAGATCTACTTTGTGTTTTTTTTTGTAATTTCCTGGTCTTAATTTATTTCAAAATAAAAAATTAAAAAGGAAAGAGCAACCTAAAATTACAATTAAGATAATATAATGGATACCTTCTGACATTTATGTCTATCAGAAGTCCTGGTTTACAAAGTTATGATTTTCCAGAAAAGATAGGGTATATTGTTTGTGTTTAATAAGAAATGGAGTATAACTCCACATGTTGTATAAATATAGCACCACAGCAACTGTAGCAGGGCCAGATGTGTTACCCTCCTACACCAAGACGCTCTCTATCATTATTGTAGGTCCATAAGTACCTGCAAAAGCCATGCAGACGTGGTCGTCAAGGGCACAAATTTTCCTCACAGTTCTTTCATCTTGAAGCTTGGCAACAGATTTTTTTTCCACCCCGAGCACAACTATATTGGTCCCACGAATTCCAACCTGAAACGTTCATTTTAAAAAATAAAATTAGTTGTCAGTTTTAACATTAAATGAAATTATTATAAAACATGATTTACAGGAAAATGCTTTTTCTTAAACATTTAATAAAAGTAAAAAAGTAGACTTCTAAAAAAACTCAAAGACAACATAGGTAGAAACTGGACGGATATACCACAAAAGCTGAAACTATGGAAACAGAACAATTTTAACCAAAATGACAGATGCTGGAAATCCATGTGGATTCCTTATTGACAAGGGCAGTACCAGTACTGGTGGTAGTACAAGTAGTGTAGAAGGTTAAGTAGATACATTCTGAAAGCTCTCCCATGTATCTCTTAATTTAAAGGGATAGGGATTGGAGGTCATAAGCAACCAAGAGAAAGACTAAATGCCCTCATCCTAGATCACTGATAAATAAAACCTGAATTCAAACAAGAATATAACAAGAATTGCTACTGCTCCTCCTTCCACACCTTCTCTTGGAAAGGAAGTGAAAAAAAGTCTAAAGAATAATGTACAATGGTAATAGTTCTCAAATAAGGACTTTTGGGGAAACATGGTCATATTCTTAGGGGTTTAAAAGAGAAATCTGTGAGAATTTTTTAAAATATATTTTACTGATTATGCTATTACAGTTGTCCCATTTCTTTCTACCCTTTATCCCTCTCACCTTGCACCCCCCTCCCACCATCATTCCCACACTTTAGTTAATGCCAATGGGTCATACATGTTAAGTTCTTTGGCTTCTCCATTTCCCATACTATTCTTAACCTCCCACTGTCTATTTTATACCTACCATTTATGCTTCTTATTCCCTGTACCTTTTCCCCATATTCTCCCTCCTCCCCCTCCCTGCTGATATGCACTATGTGATCTCCATTTCTGTGATTCTCTTCCTGTTCTAATGTTTGCTTAGTTTGTTTTTGTTTTTTTAGGTTCAGTTGTTGATAGCTGTGAGTTTGTTGTCATTTTACTGTTCATATTTTTTATCTTTTTCTTAGATAAGTCCCATTAACATTTCATATAATAAGGGCTTGGTGATGATGAACTCCTTCAACTTGACCTTATCTGGGAAGCACTTTATCTGCCCTTCCATTCTAAATGATAGCTTTGCTGGATAGAGTACCTTTTTATGTAGGTCCTTGCCTTTCATGATTTTGAATACTTCTTTCCAGCCCCTTCAAGCCTGCAAGGTTTCTTTTGTGAAATCAGCTGCTAATCTGAGGGGAACTCCTTTATAGGTAACTGTCTCCTTTTCTCTTGCTGCTTTTAAGATTCTCTCCTTATCTTTAATCTTGGGTAATATAATTATGATGTACCTTGGTGTGTGCTTCCTTGGGTCCAACTTCTTTGGGACTCTTTGAGCCTCCTGGACTTCCTGGAAGTGTATTTCCTTTGCCAGATCAGGAAAGTTCTCCTTCATCATGTTTTCAATTTCTTGGTCTTCCTCTTCTCCTTCGGGCACCCCTATTATTTGGATGTTGGAACATTTAGAGTTGTCCCAGAGGTTCCTAAGCCTCTCCTCATTTTTTTGAATTCCTGTTTCTTCTTTCTGTTCTGGTTGGATGTTTATTTCCTCCTTCTGGTCTAAACCATTCATTTGCATCCTGCTTTCCTTCCTCTCACTGTTAGTTCCCTGTACATTTTACTTTATTTCACTTTTCATAGCCTTCACTTTTTCCTCTATTTTGCAACCATACTCAATCAATTCTGTGAACATCCTGATTATCAATGTTTTGAACTCTGTATCTGATAGGTTGGCTATTTCTTCATCACTTAGTTGTATTTTTTCTGGAGCTGTGATCTGCTCTTTTATTTGGGCCATATATTTTTTTTGTTTGGTATGCCTGTTACATTGTAAGGGGTGAAACTTTAGGTGTTCACCAGGGCAGGGCAACCCAGAGTGCTGGCGTTATCTGTGGTGAAGTGGTTCAAGAAGAAACAATGCTGCTTGCTCAGCTCTTGGCTGGCTTTTAGTCACTTGTTGCTACCCACAAGCAAATTGGGCCCTTCTGGTACTGATTCCTGGGTGGGTGGTTTTGTGTATGTTCTAGGACCCTGTGGGTTTCTCCAATAAACTCTCCTGTGAGCCTGAGAATTTCTCCTGCTACCTCATCCCCCACAGGTTTTTTCAGTCAGAGGTTTTGAGGCTTGATTTCCCCAAGCTGGAACCCTGGGCTGCATGGTCTGTTATGTTCCTCCTGATTTATCTGCATGAAAATGTAGGACCACCTGCTCCACCAGTCACCACCTTGCCATGAGTTCTCTCTACCCCAGCTGCCTGTCTCCACCCCTCCTACTGGTCTGGATGAATGTTTCTTCTTTAACTCCTTGGTTGTCAGACTTCTATACAGTTTGATTTTTATGGCAGTTCTGGTTGTTTTTTGCTTTTAAATTTGTTGTTGTCCTTCTTTTGGTTGTGCGAGAAGGCAAAGTGTATTTACCTATGCCCCCATCTTGGCTGGAAGTCCTCTATGAGAATTTTAATTTGGATTACAATGGTAATCTGAATATTTTGATATTGGTATTTGTGTTTGTGATTGCCTTGTGGTCAAGTGTGATTATGTTGTACTGTTTTATCAACGTAACTAGGAAAAGAGGTATATTCTGAATTAGTATTCTTGCAGTAGAAATGCAGAACAGATTAAACACAGAACTATACATGAGATTACATCTTTCAATTAAATAAAACTTAGGCAATTTATCAAAGCTTTTGCTCCCTCACTGCATTCTGTCAGTTTATCCAAGAGGCCTTCCCTAACCACCATCCTATCTAATAGACATGTTGAAGTTCATGCCCTATAGGGAACATGCCTTCTTATCAAGTCATGGGCATTATAACAATTTCACATATATTAGGACTCAAAGAAAATCTCAATATATTCCCTAAATTGAAATAAACTAATTTAAATCCACCAATCACACTTCTGGCCAAGATGGAGGCGTAGCTGGACAAGCTGTGCCTCCTCTCACAACCAAGATTAAGGACAACAAAAATATAGAACCAAAAAAAAAAAAAAAAGAAAATCCAACCAGGACAGAGAGAAAACTGAATTGTGCATGAGTCCGACAACAACAATTCACCCAGACCGGTAAGAGGGGCAGAGTCAGCAGCCCTCCGGCTGGCAGAGTCGGATGGTGGCGGGATAAGCCAGTGGTGGTCCCGGGCTCACAGTCACTAGGCGCACAGGTGGCAGCGTTGCCGAATGCGAGGAGGCCAAGTGGGGCACACAAGGTGGCAGACCGCGGGCACACATTCCCACACAGAGAAACCAGGTGAAAACGGGCAGCAAGACAGACTGCGAGACGCAGGGTCCCAGTGCCGGGAAGTGAAGCCTAAAAGCACCCATTGAAAATACTGGTAGGGGCTGAGGTGCCGGGAGGGAGTCCCAGCCTCACGGGAGAGTTCGCTGGGGAGACCCACGGGGTACTGGAGCGTGGGCAGCCCCACCCACATGGAAATCAGCACCAGAAGGGCCCAATTTGATAGGGGAAAGAGGCTGAAGGGACTGGGATCCACGAAAGAGTGTGGAGCAAGCGCCATTGTTCCCTCTCAGACCCTGCCCCCACATCCAGCATCACAACCCAGAGACTTGGGCTGCCCCGCCCTGGTGAACACCTAAGGCTCTGTCTCTCACTACATAACAGCTGTGACCAGACAAAAACAAAAACAAAAACAAAACAAAACCAAACCAAACCAAGGATGGCTCAAAAGGGAGAACAGACTGGGGCCCTGGAGTTAATTCATCTGAGCAACCAGGAGGTGGTCATCCTATCAGATGCAGAGCTCATAGCACTGGTGGCCAACCGATCAGAAGCACAGTTCAAAGCTCTGGTGATTAGGAAGCTCACAGAATTGGTTAATTTTGGTCGCAAATTAGAGGAACAAATGGAGGCTACAATAAGGGAAATGAAGAAAAATGCACAGCGAACCAACAGTGATGGGAGAAAAACTGGGACTCAAATCAATGGAGTGGACCAGAAGGAAGAAACAACCAACCAAACAAAAAAGAATGAAGAAACAAGAATTCAAAAAAACAAGGAGAGGCTTAGGAAACTCCAGGACATCTTGAAACATCCCAAAATCTGAGTTATAGGGGTACCAGAAGGGGAAGAGGAAGAGCAACAAGTGGAAAACTTATTTGAACAAATAATAAAGGAGAACTTCCCCAATCTGGCAAAGGAAATAGACTTCCAGGAAGTCCAGGAAGCCCAGAGAGTCCCAAAGAAGTTGGACCCAAGGAGGAACACACCAAGGCACATTTATAATTACATTAGCCAAGATTGAAATGAAGGAGAGAATTCTAGAAGCAGCAAGGGATAAGGGGACAGTCACCTACAAAGGAGTTCCCATCAGACTGTCAGCTGATTTCTCAAATGAGACCTTACAGGCAAAAAGGGGCTGGAAAGAAGTATTCCAAGTCATGAAAGTCAAGGACCTACATCTAAGATTGCTGTATCCAGTGAAGCTGTCATTTAGAATGGAAGAGAAGATAAAGTGCTTCTCAGATAAGGTCAAGTTAAAGTAGTTCATCATCACCAAGCCCTTATTATATGAAATGTTAAAGGGACTTACCTAAGAAAAAGAAGATAAAAAATAGGACAGTAAAAAGACAGCAAACTCACAGATATTAACAACCACACCTAAAACAAAAGCAAACTAAGGAAATAGCTAGACCAGGAGCTGGAACACAGAAATGGAGATCACATGGAAGGTTTGCAACAGGGGAATGGGAGGAGGAGAGAGGGAGGAAAGGTACAGAGAAGAAGTAGCATTGACGGTGGGTAGAAAATAGGGGGAGGGCAAGAATAGTGTGGGAAAAGTAGAAGCTAAAGAACTTATGAAATATGGACATGAACTAAAGGGGGGAATGTGGGTGGAAGGGGTTGTGCAGGGTGGAGGGGAATGAGGGGGGAGAAATGGGACAACTGTAATAGCATAATCAATAAAATATAATTAAAAAAATAAATTCACTGATCACAATACAATAATTTTTATAACTCTCACCTAAGCAATTTTCAACTTAAGAAAATTAAAACTGTCAACAGGTTGGGTCACAAGGTTGGGTACCTCTTCAATGAGGTACTGCCATAGCCCGGGAGTTGTGTACCGGGGCAGCCCAGAGATGGCAGGAAAGGGAGGGAAGAGAGAGGAAGGGAAGGAAAAAGTGGGAAGAGAGGTGCAGATTTACATGACCCACTGGCCTCAGAGGGAGGTGCAGAAAGGCAAGTTAAACATGCTGGCAGTGAAAGCACTTGGGGCCTGACAACCCCCACCTCAACCCCTGTCCCCACTGCCTGCTGTCCCCATGGGCTACCCTTCTTTCTCTTCATCTGCTCCACCCCATTACCTACATAGCTGACCCAAACCCAAAGCTCTTTATACACAGGACCTGACACAAAAAACACCACCTTTTACCAAAATCTTTTATTAGAAAATCATAAGCATGTAATTCTTTAACATAATATCACACTCAAGCATACCATATGACATTTAGGTGAAATGTTTAACTGTAAATTATTACACCTATATTATTACTGTACCAACCACACTCAAGCAGGCATTACTTCTGCCAGACCCTGTATATAATCTTTTTTTCTTAAAAAAAAAAAAAAATGAAACAAAACAAACCTGCTAACACACACAATCTAGAAAATTATAGCCCTAAGTTAATAAATTTGAAAACCTGACTGAAAGGATAACGGACTAGAAAAATTTAAAACAGCCCATACTCATTTAAAAAAAAAAAGAAGAAAAATAAGAAAAACTCAGTCTCACAAACAAATATGGGACAATTTGAGAAAAGAATTATCCCACAAAAACAAGTGTCAGTCCTAGAAGGTTTATGAATGAATTCTTTCTAATCTTTTGTTTGGGTAATTTCCATGCTATTTACATAATTCTATGGTACAGATAAAAATGGAAATGTTCCTGTTTTTAGGAAAGCTATGTAAAAATGTTAAAAGCTGGCAAACATAACATTTTCTAAATAAAGAAAACTACCAATGCTTTTTACTTAGGAAGGCTGATGCTAAAAATTCAAAACAAAATATTTATGGGTAGAATCCAGAGTTACAGAAAAATAATAATATGCCACAAACAAGTATGGTTTATTCTAGGAATTTTAGGAACATCAATGACAGTTAATATTATAAATGTTACAATTGGTAATGGAGAACTGTTATTTTTGACCTTCTGATTACAACACTTTAACTGTTTTTAGAGACATACTGAGTCTGTAGTGGGGGCTGTACTGTATGACCCAGTATAGCCAAAATGTAAATCCTTAAAGTTTTAGTGGAAGTGTTTGGAAGATAGGGTAATTCTCTCTGCTGTAACACACCTGTGATCCTGGAGCCTAGGGCTATTTTTGGAATCAACATGTAAAGAAGATCTTGTCTGAGAGTGAAAGTAATAGAAAAAGAAAGATATGGAGAGGGAGAAGAGGAGAGAAAGAGAAAGAGGCACAGAGAGAGAGACATGCCACTTCTGTGGACATCTTTAAGACCCTAGTAGCCATATAATTGAGTCTAAAAGCAAGGTTTACCCCTGCTCCCTTTGGATACTTGATTTAATAGATTCATTTTTTGCTTAAATTATTGTAAGTTGGATTTTCTATGCTTCGAACTTAAACAGTCCTAACTAAAATGATTCTATAGTAAAAATTAAAAGTAAATGATAAAAGCTACAAAGGCATTTGATAAAATTCAATACCCACTCCTAATTTTAAAACACTGGAAGATCAGGAAGAAGACTACTTTACTGCTTGTTAAAAGTATGATAAACCAGCAACTAAAATCATCTCAGAAAATCAATCACAATCCACTGAACTGTTTAAGCCAAAAACCCAGTTTCATCCTTTATGGCTCCCTTTCCCACACAATCCATTGCCAATCAATTACAAAGTTTCTGTCCATTTTACATGCAAAAGCTATCTATGTCTTGCTATCATCACTCTAGGTCAAGCAACCATCGTTTGTTGCCTGTGCAACCCTGTAAGTTTTCCAGTCTGTATTCCAGCTCTTCACCTTTCCACCTCCCAACCTCTGACTCCCCCCACTGCACTGTCATCTAATCTTCACAAAGCAGTCATGGTGAGCACTTAAAAATATCAATAGGCTCAAATTACTTTCCAGTTTAATATCCTTCCATAGCATTTTACCTTACTTAGAAAAATGTTTTCAGACTCCTTAGTTGGGCATGATCTGGCCACTGCCTACCCTTCAATATTATGTCACTGTTGTTAAGCAAGCACCAGCCATGCTACCTACCTTCTTTCAAGGCTTTCTAAAACACAGTTCTGTTTCCCTCCTCCAAGCATTCACATGTGACATTTCTTTGCCTGGAAGAGATCTCTTATTTAGGTCTCAATTTAAATCTCACTTCAAGGAGTCCTTCTCTATTATTCTATAAGCAACCTGTTATGTACCCGCAATCACTACATTTATTATTACTTATTTATTCGTTGTGGTTACCTCTCTAAACAGTACATTCTGTGAGGACAAGGAAACAACTAGACAAATACAGGAAGTGGGACACTCTACCCAATTAACCCTGTTTCTTCAAGACATCAAAAGCAGGAAAAAAAAGAAGGGATCCTCTTCAAGAATAAAACAGGGATACCTAAAAGCAAAGTGCAAAACATGGACTTCAGATTCAGACTTAAAAAATAACAACTATAAAAGTATATTGTGTGAGCAATAAGGAAAAATAGAAATGTAGACTGTTACAAAGTATTAAGGAATTTTATTAATTTTATTAGAAGTGAAAATGGTTTTAAAAACCATCTTTAATTTTTAGAGATGCATAATGAAATATTCACAGATGAAGTATTATCTGGATATAAAATAAGCAAAATATCACATTATCTGGATGTAAAATAAATGGGATAAAGTACTCCACTGAAAAGTGAATTTTGACATAAACCCTACCAAAATTAACTCAAAATGTATCATGGACTTAAATGTAAAACTATAAACTTTTAGAAAAAAATAGAAAAATGTTATGATCTAGGCAAAGAGTTCTTAGACTTGATATCAAAAGCATGAACTCTAAGAGGAAAAACTTAAATTGAACCTCATCAAAACTCCAAACTTTTGATCTATGAAAGTCCATGTGAATAGGATGAAAAGACAAGCTACAGACTGGTATGCAAACCACATATCTGACAAAGGGCTAGAATGTAGACTACATAAAGAACTGTCAAAACTTTACAGTAAAAATCCAATCCAATTAGAAAATAGACAAAACATATGAACAACATTTCATGGAAGTAGATATACAATGGCATACTATACATGAAAACATGCTCAACATCATTAATTACTAATGGCTAGTTTTATTAAAACCATAAAGTACCACTACACACTTACCAAAATGGCTAAAATGAAAAACAGTAACACCAAATGCCGGAAAGGATGTGTAGAAACTGGGTAAGTCATACACTGCTGCTGAAAATGTACAATGGTATAGCCACTCTGAGCAACAGTTCAGCAATTTCTTATAAAACTAAACATGCAATTACCATATGACCCAGTAATTGCACACTTGGAGATTTAAACAGAGAAATAAAGCATAGAGCTGGTTTGGAAACAAAAGGATCTAGGGATTGTAATTTTACTCTTAATGCAGAGAGATCTTCTCTATATGGAAAAAACATGGCCACTGGCAACCTGGACTTACATCCTAACAATCTCCCAGAGCAAACAGCTACTACTTTCTCTAGTTGAAAAAGTCCTAAGAATGGATTTATATTGGCTAGATTTGAGTCACATGCTCATTACTATGGCCAGGAGGATGGAAACTGATTCTGCATGGATCATGGGAGTACCTCTGTGGTGGGACAAATGCAGTCTGTTACTGGAAAGATGGAGTAGACCTAGAGAGTGACAATAACCACATCGAAACTCTTCAAGGCCTATTATTCCCTTAAAGGCATTCTGTGACATGGTGTGTTTCTAGCTTCATCTTGTCCCATTTTTCTATTGCTTCAGCAATCCTGAACATCTTCCAGTTCACAGAACATGGTTGTTTTTTTGCTGCTTGGTCTTCCCGCATGCCATTTCCTTTGTTTAAAATACTCTTCCCTCTTTTCTCTTCCACTTTTTAAATCTTTCTTTCATCTCTCAGATGCCTGCTTAAATGGAATTTCCTCAGGGGGACCTCTCTAACACCTAGAGTTCTCATGATGCTCCACACTCTCTTCACTGTAATAATAATTTAGGCTTTGTTAGGACTACTTATTTGATTATCTAATATTCCTGTTAGATAGTAAGATCTCCAAGGACAGGAATGGAGTCTCTCTTGCTAATTGTGAAATCCTAGGGCCAAGCACCACATTTGGCAGATCTTAAGTGTTCAGCTAAAATGTCTTGAAATAAATGAATGTGCTGGAAAACTATCGACACCACTGAAGGAAAAAGAGAAAAAGAGATAGTAAGTAATAATAGCTACCACTTATTAAATACTTGCTGTGAACCAGACACTGTGTAAGATACTTAACACACATCATTACTTCATTCAATTGTCACATGAACCCTATGAAGCAGGTGCTATTTTGATGCCTACTTTACTGTTAAAGAAGCTGAAGCTGCCGTGACTGGTGTGGCTCATTGGGTTGGGTGTAGTCCTGCAAACCAAAAGGTCACCGGTTCGATTCCTGATCAGGACACATGTCTGGGTTGCAGGCCAGGTCCCTGATTGGGGGAGTGAGAGGCAACCAATAGATGTTTCTCTCGCACATCAATGTTTCTCTCCTTCTCTTTCTCCCTCCCTTGCCCTTTCTCTTAAAATAAATAAATAAAATCTTAAAAAAAAAAAAAAAAACTAAAGAAGTTAATGGCCTTGTATGATACCTATCTTGGTTTCACATTCAAGATAATGATAAACTAATATACAAATGTTTACTGAATAAACTGCATGACACTGCAAAGAGCAGAGGCTTTGGAACTTACAAATTTAATTGTGAATACAGGCTCCATCACTTTTTAGCTGTACCTTCAACAAACTTTGAAAACTCTGAATTATAGGTTCCACACATATTTAAAAAAAGGGATTAAACATTGTCATTAACATTAGATAATATACATGAAATACTTGGTATAAAATAAATATTATTTAAATGTTTGTTTACTTCCTTCCTAGCCTCTTCATTGTATACCATGCAGTGAAAATACAAAAGGAATTATACCATCTAGATTCTCAAAGATCTTACCATCCAGTTGGTGTGAAAACACTATTCGAAAGAATATGAGGCCAAATAGTAAATACTGTATAATGCTGTTACAGATTATAAATTCAGAAGAAGAAAAACATCCATGATGACTAGAATGGATCAGAGATGGCTTTATGAAGGAGAAGGAATGTGTGATCTTGGGGGAAAAGTAAAGATAAAGAGTGGCAGAAAGAAAGGTAATTTCTCCTCTCCCCTCCTACAAGGGCAGAGGCATATATTAATGAAACTATGAAGTTGCCCCCTTAATTAAAGAGGGTAGATAAAAATTATGAAAGACTTTGATGGCCAGACTGTGAAGCTGAGATTTGATAAATCAGGAAATATGGAGCTAATAACAATTTAGGGTCAAGGAAAGGACAGAATGAGGACTGATAATAAATCTTATCTTTTTCATGAGCCTATCACAAAGGATTCATATTTTTCCCAAAAGAAAGGTATTACCTCTCCAAAATGTTACTCAAAGATATTTTTCATTTATAGAAAAGAAAACTAACAAGAAAACAGGTCTCTTGTCTCTCTTCATGCTGTAAAGTAATCATGAAGAAGGAGATAAAACCCAAGGCCTCTAATTGTGGCCCATATAACTTTTTGAATTACTATCATATTCACATACTGGTCAAAACTGGTTAACCTTGGCTTATTTATAACTCATCAAATATCATTTATAGACAAATTATTTTTTGTGACATATTTTAATAAACAGTGCCACTATAAACTTTATCCCATGAAAAGGTCATAGCACCCTCATGGAAACACAATCAATAACTCCATACAAAGATGCAAATTATAATTTCAGAATCCTGAGACAAAACTGTTTTATCCTTCCAATGTATCTTTAAAAATGCCCACTATAGGTATTTTTATATCCTTACCCTTTTACAGCTCATTACAAAGGAACTATCAATCAATTCTATAGTGTTCTAAAACACTTTAAATGAGCCAATGTGGTTTCTTATTATACCCCAGCCTTCTCCCATTACTCCCTTTATTTTAGGCTCTAAAACTTGGGCATTATTTTCTAACCATATGCTTCATGCCAAGGTGGGGATTATGTAACTTTTTGTTGTTATCAAAATGGTACCCTTTTGGTTTAAGCTACCTTAGGCTTTTCTTAATTTACAATTCTAAAAAAATTACTTACAAAACAGAAGCAAAACTAGTAGGTCCCATTAAATAGAAAAATACTTTAAAAATGATAAGATTCTTTCCAGTGTTTTTTTTTTTACCACTTTACATTTGATAGATTTATAATACAAGTGAACTATTACTTCCTTTCATAACTAAGTTAGTATGGAAAGGGAAAGAAAATACAGTCAGTGCTGCATGTAGAAATGAACTGTGTACCTCATAGCTGGTGTCTAAAATTCTACAACAAACTGGGTCATGAAATTTGAGAGATTAAAAAAAAGATCATTCTGTATCATAGGCTAATACTTGGAAGATTTGAGATAATTCATCTTTGGCCATCAGAGTATTTTTGTCATTTTTAATTTTTATAAACCATAAAATTATTAAACATAACTAAAACTTGGCAGTGTAACACAGCTACCCTATTTAAAAGTTTTTCAGAAATGTGGGCTAGGTAAATTTAAAGTAGGGTACAATCTCTGTAAGAATTTCAGTTATTATTTAAAAACCAAACCAAAAAAAAAGCCCCCAAAACCTGACCAAAGACACTCGGAGATTCTTGGGGCTTAGAGCCCCTAAAAAGACTGCCAAATATTTGGGTGCAAATAACAGTACAATAATTTTAACAAGTGAGAGTGTTTGATAAGTGGTTTAGCTATTTTAAGTATATCCTCACCAACAAGGATTGAATTTTACATTGATTTAGTCTCTATTTCAGGGGCAGGCATGATCAATTTTTAATTTTTATTATAATTACGATGAAACAACATCTCCCCACGTGAAGAAACTGTACTTTTTTATGCATATGTGAATTCCTGATTAAGTGGACCAAGTGCGTTCAGGTATGCTGTTAAGAGGCTGAAAGAAATCTCTTTCCCCCCTTACTGTCAAAACCAGCATTAATATCTACCGCCAAGGCACCTACATACACACACATTTTGCACCTGGGGTTATCGTTAAACGAAGACAGTTGCACAACAGAAGCCTATGAAATCTACCAACTTTTACTCCATTACTTCCAGCCAAAATTTTAGTCATTTCTCTCAATAAAAGGAACCTGAAGCAATGTTCACAAGCGGGAGACTCCCCTTTCCTGTCCACCTACACCGACAGCTGGGCTGGGACAGCGGAGTACGGAAGGCCTGACACGGGGCAGGGGGCAGTGGCCAAAAAGTTGCTTGCTCACCGCGGTGGATCCTTTCTTCACCGCTTCCTGGGCATATTCCACTTGGAAGAGGTGTCCATCGGGGGAGAAGACAGTGATTGCCCGGTCATACCGCGTCGCCATCTACAGCAATTTTCACCGTGCGTTGGACTCTACAACAGCAGAGGCCGAGTGAGGAGTCACTCCTGCTGCCACGTGCTACCCGGAAGTGCTTGACCAGGCATCTCGAGTTGCCGCCCGGAAGTGCCCGTTTGGGCTTTTCCACAAGGCCTGCTGACGTCATCAAGCCGGCAGCGCCAGCGGAGACAGAGATCTCAGGCTCGTCTACCCGAGCAAGGCTGTTTTTGCAGGCTGGCAGAGTTCTTCCGCTGCTCTTGGTGTCTGGCACGTACGCTCCATTTTTTCCACCAGTGTTGCCCCGGGGATGGTGTCATATCATTCTGGTTATAAAAATGACATCAAAGATTAGGGCTTAACAATGAGAACTTCAAAGAGCGGATATTTTTGCTTTCGCAAACCTGTGATAAGCTAAATTCCTTTGGCCTTAACTTCTACATTTTCTTCCCTCTCTTGTTAGCTTATATCGTTTCAACATAATGGAAAAATATTTTCAAAATAGTGTTCTGTTTCGTGATAAAAATACAACAAATGAAAATAGTTCTTTAATGACAGGAATTAATATGATACTATTTTAATCAAGTAAATGTTTTAAAAGCCCCCAATATACTTAAAAGATATCCGCAAATTTAACTATAGTAGAAAGCTAACCTGGTGCAATTATTACCTGTGAAACAACTATTGTCTGTCTGTCCTCATCAATAAAATAGGAATATCTAAAAATTAGTAGCAAAGCGTTTGAGGCTTCAATATTTTTATAGGCATGAATAATTCAAAATGGTGCCAAGTGGATAGTATTATACAGGTAAGTTGAACTATTATTATTATTTCCATGTATTGTTTAATATATGTTATTTTTCCATTGGGGAGAATCTTAATGTTGGTGAACCCAAACTTAACTAGAAAAGAAAAAAAGAATAATTACCCCCAAAAGAGGAAAACTCCATGCCCTGTATTCCAAAATACTTAATTTAGGATTTTAGTTGACAACTGAAAGCAATTTGTATATACATCCCATCTTTTTAGTATTAGAAACTTTTGAAAATTTTGGTTCTACTGAAAAAAGCAGTAATTCCTAACCAAAACAATTCACTCTAAGAGGTTACTGTACAATATTAAAAGAAACCAACATTTACAAGAAGCTGTTATTTAAGAAGTGATTTAGTATTCCTGTTAAGTAATTATAATTTCTTCTTTATTTTGAAATAATTACAGGTCATGGGAAGACCCAAAAATAACACAGAAGTTCCATGTACCCTTCACCCAGTTTTTCTCCAGTGGTAATTTCTTATATAACTATAATACAATAGTAAACCATGAAATGACATTGGTACAATCCATACCAATTTTACTAGTTTTACATGTACTCATTTGTGTATGTATGTATAGTTCTGTGCAACTTACTATGTATAGATTGGCAAAACCACTGCCACAGTCAAGATACAGAAGGGTTCCATGACCACAAAGACCCCTCGCACTGCCCACTTACAGTCATACCAATCTCTCCCCATCACATATTCCCTGGAAACCTCTAATCTGTTTTCATATTAGAGGTTTAATTCAAAAAATTTATATATCTTAAAAGTTCTCACTACAAGAAAAAGAATTTGTTACTATGTATGATGATGGATGTAAACTAGACTTACTGTTGATCACTTCCCAATATATATAAGTATCCAATCATAATGTACACCTGAAACTAATATGTTATTTGTCAATTCTATCTCAATTCAAAATTTTATGTAATGGAACCATACAGTATATAACTTTTTGTTTAAAAATAATTATGTAAACACAGGATATTAGAATGCTAGTATAGAGTGGCCCCTTGTACCCTTCTTAGTTTACCCAATTCGTTATATAAGTATAGTACAATATCAACACCAGGAAGTTAACATTAATACAAAATTATGTATAAATTTGAAAGGCATTTAAAAAGTATTATGATACATTATAGCCTATTTTAGATATATGATAGCATTAAAATGAATATTGACAAGGATCGACACAATCAGGATTCATACTGACAATGCAACTTAACAATGTGGCTTTGGTTAGCTATATTTCACTTCATTAAAACTTTGTTTCCTGACTTGTGAAAAGAGAGTAAGAAAACCTACTTCATAGGATGTTGTGAAGAACAAATGAAGTAATGTATTAGTGCATCTAGGGCAGTGCCTCACACCTGAAAAATGTTGTGTTATTATCAATCATTTAGTTAACTAAAAAGTTAAGATTATTCTATAAGAGAAATTAGGAAGTAAAAATAACATGAACCCATTGATATATTTTGAAAATGTATATATACACAAATATATATTTCTAAATCTATAGGGAAAAGAGTAAAAGGACATACACTAATTTCACAAAAGTGGTTTTCTTTGTAGGAGGCCAGGGAAAGTGAAAGGTGAGACATGGTAGGGAGAAAGAAGTTATAGTTTTAAATTTTATATGTATATGTCTATTATTTTAAAAATTTTACAATAAGCGTAGTTTGTCTTTATGCTTAAATAGGAAAAACAACATCAATGAACACTTTAATGTCTTGAGGCTTCCAGAAATGACAATCTTGACGGTTGAGCCAAGTCTTCCATTGAGAACAACTGGAAATACTGGAAAAAACTTTTTAAAAAATATATATGCTGAGTTCAAAAAGGAAAGAGGATTTGTGGTATCAAGATTCAGAAGAGAAGAAAAACCCATAGGGTAAACCTAGTATTTTCTCCTTGAGGAAGTTAATCCCAATTTCCAATGCCTAGATGAAGCAGATCTTTGATAGACAAAGATTGGAACTCAAAGCCTTCCAAAGTGTGAAAATGAAGGTCACAGGAAACACCTAGGCTTTTGTTTGGGACCCACAGGGCCACAACCCTGAAAAGTGAACCAAAAATAGGCCAGTTCTCACAAGGACTAAGCCCATGTTTTGGATCATCTCAATCCATGATTGGGGTAAAGCAGGGTTTCTCAAACTGTGGCCCACAGATCTTTGGAGGTATCCAAAAACCTTTCAAGTGATTCACAATGTCAAAACTATAGCGATACTATCAAAACAGTATTTGCCCTTTCACATTGACAGTGCACAAGAAATGGGTAAAACTGCTGGAATCTTACCATTAATCAAGGCAGCAGTAGTACCAAACTGTACTAGTACACATTGTATTTTTTACCACACTGAGCAATGTTGAAAAAATGCCAATTTTATTTTAGAATATCATTGAATATGCAGTAAAATATCAATTTTATTAAATCTTGACTCTTGAGTACGTATCTTTGATATTCAGAATAAAAAAATAGGAAGTACATGTAAGGCACATCGGCTGCTTTCAAAGTAAGATGGTTAGCTTAGAAAAAGCACTTCTGTAAACTTTGAGTTGCTGGCTAAACCAGCCCCTTTTTTTCATGGAACACCATTTATACTTGAAAGAATGACCAACATGGTGGTTATTCAGAGTTAGATATTTGGGCAGACATTTCTTGGAAATGAACACAATTAGCCTGTTTATTCAAGAAAAGCAATAGGCATTATGTGTTTCTGAAGATAAAATTAAAGCTTTTAAGCAAAAATTAGAATTTCATAAGACTTGTATCCATCACCATGAACTTGACTTCTCCACAATTAGACTTTACTGATAAGATTGGTGTTGATATTAAAGTGTGATTTTTTTAAATATAGTGCTACATTTGGAATATATGCATAACTCAGTGACCAATATTTTCCAATGACCAAGCATGATATGCAATCATGCATCAATTAAAGAGACATTCAAAGTGCTACATAGACCAATGGAGTTTAATGTAACCAAGCACTAAAAGTTCATTGACATGGTTTTAGGCTATAACTTTTAACTTTAAGAAAGTACCACCTTTTTGAGTATTGGTCTAATATCAAAGAAGATGCAATGATTGAAATCATTGAATGATTGATCTGAAGTGATCTAAAAAGGCTATAAAAATACTTCTCCATATTCCAATATATACATTTGTAAGTTTTTTCCCTATACTTTAACCAAAGTAACATATTGCAACAATTGAATGTAGAAGCCGATTGAGAATCCAGCTATATTCTCTATTAAGCCAAACATTAAAGAGTTTTATAATCTCATTCTTTGCACTAATTATTTTGAAATTTGGAAAGTATAGGTTTTTAAAATAGAAATATGTGAAATATGTCAATATGTAATGAGTTTAATATTTTTAGCAATGCATTAATTACTAAAACATTTTACTTTTAATTTTTAATATGGTGAATATTGATATTCACATAAATAAAAGCTAAAATAAAATTTTTGAGGTCTTCAATAATTTTTAAGAGGTTAGAAGTGTTTCTAAGGATAAAAAGTTGGGAGGTACTGGGATAAAGTATTGCCAATGCCTCTGTTTGATTAGCTGCCTGCTAGGAGCAAAAATAAATCCTCTGTAGAAGAAGATAACTAATATCATGCAGAACCTCAAATAACTGTTGCAGTTTTTCATGTGCAGTAATATCCTGTGCTCAATGAAAAATTAAATATTCACACAAAAGAAAAGGTGAGACCAAAGAACAAGAGAAACAACAGGCATTGGAAACAAGCTAAGATCCAGATAATGGAGTTATCAAATGCAGATTTTCAAAACAAGGTAATTATATTCAAGTGATTAAAGACAAGATCAAGATTTTCAGCAGTGACTGGAACTATCAATAAAGCACCTATTGGAAACTGTAGAAAGGAAAACCACAGTAATTGAGATTGAGAGCTCAATAAATGGATTAATTCATTATGATGGACACCACAGCTCAAACCAAATGACCCCATTGGCCACTTTAAAATCCATTATTATAAGGTTATAGACTTAGTTGAAGAGAAAATTGGGGAACTAGAAGTTTAAAATACACACACACACGCACACACACACACAGTATGTATATATTATATAATCTCCACATCAAAGCAGAAATGCTTGTCCCAAGAGTTTTATCACTTGTGACTCCTAAGAAAGAACACCCATGGACAAAGACAGCAGGGGCAAGGGAGGTAGCGGGGAGAGTACTAAATGTGGGAGGTGAGGGGTAGGTAGGGCAGGGGAGAGTAATGGGGGAAAAATGGGTACAGCTGTAATTGAACAACAATAAAAAAAAGAAATAACACCAATCTTATATAAAGTCATCACAAAAATAGAAAGACTGCTTCCATGCTTCTTTTATGAAGCAGCATAACCTTAATAACAAAACCTGAGTATAAGAAAGGAAAATTGCAGGCCAATTTCACTCATGAACAGGTATACAAAAATCGTAAGCAAAAAAATCCTAACCAAATATACACATCACATGTACATCACACCAAATTGAGTTTATTCTAGGAAGTAATCAATACAATTTACTACATTAACAGATTTAAGCAAGAACTGTCAAACTACTTCCCTGTGACAAAATCTGGCCCACTGCTAATCCTATTTTTGTAAATGAAGTTGTATGGGAACATACCTACGTCCATTCATTTCTATATTGTTTATCACTGCTTTCCTGCTAAAATGAAGAGCTGCACAATTGCAATGGACCCTGGATGGCCTGAAAAGCCTAAAATATTTACTGCTTGATCCTTTATTTCTATAACTTTGTTGACTCATGAAATGGAAAAAATGTACCTCAACAAATGCAGAAAAGCATTTATTAAAATTCACCTCTTACAATCTCATTGATTTATAATCTAAGAATAGAAAAATTTTCTTTTAAAAAATTTTATTTATTTATTTTTTTAGAGAGAGGAAAGGAGGGAGAAAGAGGGGAGAAACATCAATGTGTGGTTGCCTCTTGTGCACCCCCAGCCAGGGACCTGGCCTGCAACAAAGGCATGTGTCCTAACGGGGAATTGAACCAGTGACCCTTTGGTTTGCAGGCCAGCACTCAATCCACTGAGCTACACCAGCCAGGGCAGAAAGAAATTTTCTTAATCTGCTAAAGGGGGTCTACAAGTAACTTCCAGAAAACATCATTCTTCAGAGTTAAACATTGGATCTTTTTTCATTTGAGATCAGTGCTTGCTGTCATCACTTCTAGTCAGCTTTGTACTGGAGATCCTTCTAAGCACTATAAAAACAAGAAAAAAGAAAAACTTTAAGAATTGCGAAGTAAAAACTGAAAAGCATGTTATTTTTAGATGACTTGATTGTATACATAATAAAGAATCCAGAATAAATTACACATATATTACTAGAATTAGTAAGTGAAATTAGGAAGCTTGATGGACACAATACTGATATAAAATAAATCATTTATATTTCTGTAAACCAAAAACAGATAATTAGAAAATAAAATTAAAAAGATATCATGTATAATAGTATACTTCTAGAAAAGACATATAGGCCTCTACACAGAAAAACCTAAAATATTATTGGAAGAACCTAAAGATCTATGTAATAGAAGGTATGTATCAAATTCATGAGTTAGACAACTCGATCTAGATATTTAATAATACAGTACCAACAAGAATCCCAACACTTTCACCCTTTGGAATTACTTTCATATTTAGATTTTATACAATATAATGAGTTTTTACAAATGTAAACACCCATATAACCATGACCACAATAAAAATATAGAATACTTTTATCATCTCTCCAAGTTCCCTTGTACTCCTTTGTAGTCAGCATGCCCTCAGCCCTATCCCCAGTCAACCACAACCTACTTTCTGTCACTATCAATTCATTTTGCTTTATCTAGATTTTTATATAAATAGAATTAACAGGATGATCCCTCTTATGCAACCCATTGTTTTTGAGATTCATCCATTTTGTTGCATAATTAATCATTCTGTCCTTTTAATTTCTGAGAAGTGTTCTATTGTATGAATGTATCATAATTTACTCATTTACGTGTGTTGAATATTTGGGTTGTGTCCAACTATATATTGTTTTTATGAAGCATGCTGTGAATGTCCAAGTCTTCATGTGGACAATACATTTTCGTTTCTTTGAGGTAAAGGGTTAATACCCAAGAGTGCAATTGTTGGGTTATGTGGTAATTATGTTTAACTTTATAATAATCACTAGTTGTTTTCCAGAGTGGTCATATCATTTTGCACTCCCACTAGCAATGTATGAATGTTTCAGTTATTCCACGTACTCCCTATAATTTGATGTTTCTTTAATTTAAACCACTTTGGTCAGTATGAAGTGGTTTTTCAATGTGGCTTTAATTTTCATGTCTATGATGATTAGTGACAAAGCAATCCTTCATGTATTTATTGGCCACTGATGTATCATTGTGAAGTGTCTAAATCTTTTGTCCATTTTTGCTAATAAGGTTGTTTATCTAATTGAATTATAAGGGTTCTTTGTATATTCTGGATAAAACTTTTTGTTTTATGTTTCATGAGTTCATGTTTTCTCCTAGACTATGTCTTGACTTTTCATTTTCTTACAATATCTTTGAAGAGTAGATTTTCATTTTAATGAAATCCAATTTATCAATTTTTCTTTTATGCTTCTTGTGTCATATCTAATAAACATTTTCTTAACTCAGGGTTATGAAGATTTTCTATATTTTTAGCAGAAATTTTAAAATTTTACTTTTTATTTATTTTTTAGAGAAGGGAGAAAGAAGAAACATCAACGTGTGGTTGCCCTTCAGCTGCCCTCTGCTGGGTACCTAGCTCACAACACAGGCTTGTGCCCTGACTGGGAATTGAAGTGACAGCACTCAATCCACTGAGCCACACCAGCCAGGGCTAAAGTTTTACTTTTTAAACTGAGGTCTACCATCTATTTCAACTTAACTTTTGTGTATATGTGAGGAAGGTCACAGTTCATTTTTAAAAACAGGTATGTAGTTGTTCCAAAACAATTCTTTCTTCATTGAATTATATTGGTCTCTGTATTAATTTCTTATGGCTACCATAATAAATTACTACAAATTTGGTGGCTTAAAATAACAGCCATTTATTGTCTCACAATTCTGGAGGTCACAAAGCTGAAATCATGGTTTCTATAGGACTGCATTATATTATGCTGTTGTTCTTCTTTTAAGAAAATGTATAATAAATGTGATTGTTAGGTTAGCTTAATATGTATTAGGACAGTAGTTCATAACATATGAAATGACTTCATAATATTTTAGTGCATATTGCCTAATTCAACCATAAATGTTAGATGGGAAAAAACCTACTGTATTAGTTTCCTATTGCTGCTGTGAGAAATTATCACAACCTTAAGGGCTTAATACAACACAAATTTATTATCTTACATTTTGGAGGTCAAATATCCAAAGTGGGCCTCACTGGCTATAATTAAGGTTTCAGCAGGATGGTATTCTTTCCAGAGGCTCTAGCCGGGAGAATCTACTTACCTTGACTTTCCTAGCTTCTAGAGGCTATCCGCATTCCTTGGCTCGAGATCTCTTCCATCTTCAAAGCTAGTCAAATCTGTCTCAAGATGCCATCTGTCTGATTATGACCCTTCAACAACCGTTCCTCATTTAAGGATATCTGTGATTGCTTTGGGTTTATTCAGATAATCCATGTTAATCTTCATATGTTAAGGTTAACTGATTTACATCCTCAATTCTATCTGGAATCCTAATTCCACTTTGCCATGTAACCTATCATTTTCACAGGTTATTTGGAGTGGGAGGTGGCCATTTTTGTGAGGATAAAATTATTCTGCCTACCATATCCATACATAGGAAAACTAGCTAATTCATAACAATTCTTAGGGTAATTAGTATTTTATAATCCTCTCTATAAATTGTGAAGCAGTTCAAGAACAGTTACTATATTCTTTTACTAAAGGGTATAGTAACTGCACATTATGCACAAAGGCCAGAGAACATTCTAAACTGGACAAAGATCACTTGATCTGTAAGTTATAGTCAGAAAATTTCCCAAGGGTAGACTGCACTATCAAATACTTGGAACCTTTTTAAATCTTCAAGTATATGTTTTTCCTTATTAGATTATTAAGAAATTTTATCCTTGCTTAGTAATTTACAGTATCCCATGTTTTTACATATTTTATGTTAAAATTTAGGGCAATCTTGAATCTAATGTAAGATAATCAGTATGTTGGCTGTACATAATAAGTACTAAATAAATAAACACCTTATTATTTCTAATAGCCCTTTAGATAGGGTAGTTGTTTCTCAGTAAGGCGACTGAAGTGCAGAAATGACCTGTCCAGTATCATGCCATACATGGATGAACTGGCAACTTCAAACCTTTCCATTTGTCACAGTAGTAAGTTAAGTAAGGTTGCATAGAGCTTAACTATTGCAACCTTATACTTTTTTAAAGCAATACTTTCCTTTAATATCCCCTAAATAGAATTGCTTCAGCTCCTCCTTAGTTCTTTCAATGTTTGATACTGTAAGAAGAGGTGGAAATGCCCTAAATAAGCTTCATTGTTTTTACTTTGAATGAAGTCTTCTGGAGTATTGAAAATATTTTATGGAAAATTGGGAAAGGTGATTTGGTCTTGCCTAGAATAATGATTATAAATATATATGTATGCTATTCTCCTTATAGTCTTGAAAGCTGTGGAAGCCACAACTCAAAGTGACTCATCAAATGCTCTGGAGACAGCAGAAATATTTTGAAAGATATTACCTGAGGGTTTTTGCTCTGAGCCCAGTTATGAGCAGACAGGTTTGGTCTATACCTTCCCAATGTGTTTTAAGAATTTATGGCAGCAAAGGGGCTTAAAATATCAGCAAATTTGATAGTATGTACATTCCATTATTATTAAATGATAAGTATTAAATGCTTATATCAATATCTGCATGTTTTTTGTGGATTAAGATAATTTTATCCTTGCTTAGTAAGGATATTATATAGTTTCATTAAATATTGAGCATAATACTGGAGCACTTCATCAGTTTGGTGAAATGCATTTAAAGAATACAAACAAATTCAAATAGATTAGAATTTGAAACATATTTGAAAATGTAACATGGATAAATTTCCTAATACCTTTTTTGGAATTAAATGTATCTACACTCATTGGTGTGAATAATAAAGAATTCATTATTCATGCAAATATTTTACTTAGTCTGAGCCATTGTATATGGTCTTCCATTAGGATTATTCTAAAAAAAAAAAACCTTTAACCTCTTCCTGATGTGACTTCAGTTCCTTCTTTAGATGTCTCAATACAGAGCAGTCTAAATAATGGGATTGATTTCTCTGGTGGGGGAGATGGTTGCCTGAGTAGCTCATTTTTAAGTTTCCAGAGTAATTTCTCAGACTTGGCCAACTTCTCATCTTTAGTCTCCATTTTCTCCTTTATTAAATGCTGGGGTTTCTTTATTCTCCTTTTCCTCCCAGCTCTACTACCACTCAGTCTGTACCTTGGGATTTCTCTCTTCAAAACTAATGGTGAAGTGAGGAAAGATAATGGTGCTCCTAACTACTGGGTTGGCCAAAAAGTTCGTTTGTTTTTTTTTCCATAAGATGACTGTAGTAGCACTTAGTTTTAACTTCCTTCAAAACAATTTTGTTAGATTGTTTTGTGACAGCTGTCATATCAGCGTGCATTAAAAAAAAATCAAAACTGGTGAATCTTTGTGTGGCCATTTTAATATTGAAGATGGAAAAATAAGCAACAGTTTTGGCATATTATGCTTTATTATTTCAAGAAAGGTAAAAATGCAACTGAAATGTAAAAAAAGATGTGTGGAGTGTATGGAGCGGGTGCTGTGACCCATAATGTATCTAAAGTGGTTTTCGAAGTTAGATCGCTCCTCGAAGTCAGAAGTGATCAAATCAAGACTTTAATTGAGAACAATCAACATTATACCACATGTGAGATAGCTAACATACTCAAAATATCCAAATCACTAGTTATTGGTGAAAATGAAGAATGTGTCTTTTATGGAAAAAACCATACTGACTTTTTGGCCAACCCAGTACTTTCCTTAACTCAGGGCTCTTACAGTAATAAAGGCTCCAAAATTCTCTCTAGGCTGCAATCTTCCCTCTCACTCTTCGAATTTTCTACTTTTTCAAGTTAAGCTTGAGAGTAAGATGGGGTCCTTTTACAGTGACTTCCCACAGGGGGGTGGTTTGTATTTCTGGCTGGATACTTCCAATGCTTCCTAACAATTTATGTGAAGGCCACATAGAAAATAAAAATGGCATTTTTTATGGCATATATGATATCATAGAAAAGACTGTAGTTATCCATGCTACTCTGAAGGAATAAACACCATGGGCTGACCTGGTACCTGTTTTCAGTTGATTTCCTTTCCTGTTGTTGGGGAGCAGTGATTTAAACAGAGAAAGCACCTCCTTGGAATGTAAGTCCCCTTGGCCCCCTCCTTTTAGGAGAAGTTCAGATTATTCCTACTAGTTCATGTTGCTGTTTAAGATTTCGTTGCTATCTACCAAGCAGAACTGGAGCAGTAAGACTATTTTTCATTTTTCCTACTGAAATACTGTTCTTAACTACTTAGGTACTTTTATAAGAGAATTATAAAAGCCAGGTGTCAGACATACAGTGTTAGTGTTGGATAAGACTTAGTTTCTCTCCTGAGTTCAATAGAAGTTTTTCCAATTTGATTCATTACATTAAATCCAGACATACCAGAGTGTTTTTTTTTAATGCCTAGGATAGTGAAAGACAACAATAAATAATAACTACTACAAGTAGTGTAAATTGCCTTCTCTTTATTCTTAGGATGGCTTGAGTTTTCTCATCATTTAGGTCTCAGTTTAAATATAACAAAGACTTCCCAGCTTAACTCATGTGAGGGCCCTGCTAATCTTTCAGTCCTGTGTTTGCTAGCCTTTCTTAAAACTTTACATATTTGTTTCTCCTGTCAGCCCTATCAGAATGTAAGCTCCTTGAGAGCAGGTCCTGGGTCCAGCTTGTTGAGCTCTATCGGAGGTTGCCTAGCACACAGAATACACCCAAATTTCCTGAATTAATTAAACTCATGACTTTTTTTTTGTGAAAACAATTTAAAAAACTTTAAAATTCGATTTTTCCAGTTTATATTATATAGAACTGAGAAACTGATTTTGAGCCTCATTATATAAACTTTTCCTTTGAGTTATATAGAAATTAAATTTATAGAATAAAAAAACCCCCACACCAACACATTACCCACATTTTCCCATGGTCCTTCAATAAGTTGAGAACTTTGTTTTTTTTCCTCACCCTTACTTGAAGCCTGACAGTTTAGGCCTAATTTACAAGCACTAAACATGTAATTGAAAAAGAAAAGAGGGTGCCTTGTTTCAAAACTTAATTCCAAAGCGCCAAGTCAGATGCAGTCGACCTCACATTTCTACTAAGGGTTTGTCCCAAGAGGCGAATTCCTCTCCTCTGGCTCTATAGCCAAGTTGGCCGCCTAGCTATTAATACTGCACACAGCCTTCCTTTCCCGATTTTGGGTCAAGCTTACTTCCAAATTATTAGGCACGACTGTGTGCGTGCGAGACTGCGGGCTCCAAACGGCGCTTTTGGGGCGTAGCCCAGCCGTTTAAACTAGCGAATCCGCGTTTACTTAGTCCTTCCACCTCTGCTTCCTTGCGGCAGATGCTCCACGAGTTGGCACCAATTCCCAGGTCCTGGCCTTCTTCCCTCCTTCTCCTGTGCAGCGGGACAAGTTCGGGCAGCCACTTCTTTCCAGGAGGAGTGAGCATCAAGTTGGAAAACTGAACTAGATCCAGAGCAGGGCGTCGAAACACAGTTGGAGGGACACAACGGCGGCGTGCTGCGGCGGGAAGCAAGTTGCAACAGCGTGAAAGGGGCGGGTCGGCTGGGGCCGCTCGCATTTCCTGTGACAGGGGCAGCCCTAGCCTCTCCCTCGCTCTGGCGGCGGGACCATTTCCTGAATTGCTGAAGTGGAGGGAGGACCGGAGAGCGGCCCTACCATTAGCTCAAAAGGGTGAGGGAGGCGGAAAAGTAAAGGTTGAGGAACGGCAGGTCGACAAAGAACAGGGAAGTTCTTTGGGGATTCTGGTTCTCAAGACAGATGCCGAAAGAACACGTCTATCGGCGAGAATTGCTCCGTTAGGCCAGCCAGGCAGCCTGTTTGTTCGGCACTGGAGCATCCCCCCTCCCCGCTTTTCCGAGGTGGTTCAGTCCGAGAGGCCGGCGTCTTTCCCCCAGTTTGCTGTTCACCCGGGGCGCTCGGGACTTGCTGATAGTAGTGACGGCGGCAACATGTCTGTGGCATTTGCAGCCCCGAGACAGCGAGGCAAGGGGGAGATCACTCCCGCCGCGATTCAGAAGGTGAAACCTCGCGGGGACGGGGATGCCAGGCCAGTCCTGCCGCTGGGAGACCCCGGGGGCTGAGCTAGGAGTCGGCTGGGCCGGGGGCGGAGACGGGCCTGCTGGGAGGCGGTCGAGTGGGACTCCAGAGCCTCGGGCTGTGCCCGAGTGGGTGGCGAAAGAAGGCGAACCGGTCCTCTCGCGGAGACCTTCACGCGTTGGAGCTCTTTCTTCCAGACACAAAAGCCCAAGTAACCGCCGCCGGATTTCTCTAGGGATGGGGCGGTGTTCGGGCGGTGGGGCGCGTGCGCTCGGCGGTGGCGCCGCGCGGGGAAGAGCGGTTTATCCGAGCTGGCGCTCCCGGCTGCCCGGCGCATTGCTCCGGAGTTACTTTGGCGTCGCTCCTCCCATCTCGCCCTGGCTGCTTCGTGTAGAACTAACCTGAGGTCGAGGGAGGCTGAGGGGAAGTCGCTGCCCGCCACCGCGCTGCAAACTTTGGCAGAGTTGGGGAGCTCCCAGGAGAACTTGGGGGACGCTCCAGGGAGCCTTAGTGGAGACAGAGAAGCGGGCGAGGGAGAGCCCGGTGGACTTAGCAGTTACCTTCGAGCCTCCTCCATTCCAGATTAACCCATATCCGTTTACATCATCGAGCTCCAAGTCTAGGCTCTGAGGCTACATTGGTGAGCCATGATCCCTGCCTTCAGAGAGCTTACAGTCTGGTGGTGGAGACAATCTGATAATAGTGACCAGTTACCGGAGTCGTGATACCCAGGGAGCTGCGTGTGCTGCCTCTTGTTGCTGTGTTACTGCCAGTTAGGGACACAAAGGTTCTTTATTGTCTTTACCCCTTGTTGCCTGTGAGCAAGGCAGCATTCTGAATTTTATTCAGCCAGACTTTGAAAAGTTACTTGCTCAATTTCAGTTTTGTTTTATGCACTGGAGCAAGGATGAAAATTAAAAGTCAACTTTTAGTTTTAAGGGTACCATTCTATGCCCAGTAGATTTGAACATTTTCTTTTATTGAATTCATTGGGGTGACATTGGTTAATAGTTATATAGCTTTCAAGTGTACAATTCTGTAATACATCATCTGTATATTGTATCGTTTTCACTACCCAAAGTCAAGTGACCTTCCGTCACCATTTATCTCTGCTTTGCCCTCTTCTACCTTCCCACCACCCCCCTGTTGCTCTGGTAATCACCATACTGTTGTCTGTGTCTGGAGTGAGTTTTGCTTAAACTCCCCTTCATCTTTTCATCCAGTCCCCCCACCTCCTCTCCTCTGACAGCTGTCAGCCTGTTCTCAGCCTGTTTACTGTAAGATTCTTTGTAGTGTGGCATCTGATATTTGCTCGTAGGCTTTATTTTATAAACTGAGCGGCTTGGCAGTACCTGGATATGCAGTGTTTTCATATAGTGCATTGGGCTAAGTCTGCAGCCTGGCTAATAGCTCTAGGTACCTACGGAAACATATTTCCTGCGGGGGCTGGGGGCAGTTAACATTTTATTTTTGGACTGTTGAAAAGTCCTTAGATTTTCTATTTTTTTCTGTAGAGTTATTCTTACATCTTAAGATACTTTTCATAGGTGATTAATTCAGTAGATGCTTGCTGATCAATTAGTTTAATCCTCAGATGAGAAGGGAAAATGGATTTCAGTGGATTGAGTGCCTCATTCTACAGTGTGAGGGATTGAATTTAGATATGAGACAGACAATCCTAACGATGAAGTTTGTTAGGTTGAGGAATCTACTGAGAAGATATGTTGTAAAATCGTTAGATTGGACTAATACATTTTAAGGACCAATTTTTTGGCATTCAGTGGTTCTAATTTTAGAAATAACTGCACTTTTTGGAGGGGCATGTTAATGTAATTTTTTTTCCAGCAGAGGAAGATGATGATTCATGTGCAGAAAAGAAGTCATAGTTAATGTTAAATGCATCTTTGTTTTTAATTGAAGGTCTTGAATTAACTAAATTACTGAGATGGAGTGATTATGGTATTCTTCGTGCTTTCATGGAAGGGTGGGGCAGGTACATGAGAAACAGTTACTTCTGTCCTTTCAGCTAACAGATAAATCTGAAGACTCTGAGATCTTAAGTGGTTCTGTATAGGATAGCAAAGTTGACACTAAAATTAACTGGCTTTTTGCTACATTTCTACTCTTTCCTCAATGTCATTTTGCTTAGGTGAATTATTTAACCCTTAAAGCCAATATTGCCTTAAATTGTTACACGATGCTAGAACGATAAGTTGATATGCTTTTGTTTTTAAACTTTTGGGACAACTTAATTATAAGGTAAGCTCATAAAATCCGCAGTAAATTTTATACATATATAGAAAATACTGTATTTGATTCCATATTTGGAGACTCACAAAACCATACTGTGTAAAACTTGGAAAGTAGCTAGCTATCCCCTCAAGCCTCCTGGGCTGAAGTTTTCATGTATTTTCTTCATTCTGGATAAGGACAATTTTTCTTTACTACTAAAAAGTGTTAGAAGGATACAAAGCCAACTTGGACTCAGCTTTTAGTTTCAACAGGCTAAAGCTTCTGTTACATATAGCAGAGGTAATTAAGTATTTGAATGCAAAAGAAACTCCATGTTTTTCCTTCTGGGCTGCAGGTAATGACTCAGAGAATAATCAGAATAATTAAAAAATTGTTGATTAAACACACCATTATTCTGGAGGTGTAAAATAAAATTTGAAAAACCTGAGTGGTTTCAGTTTCTGTATAGATAAACATTTCTAGACATCTGAAGGATTTAAAAAATTTTTTTACTTGATTTGCTAGATTTATAATAAACTTTTTCTAATTTTATTTCAGATGTTGGATGAAAATAACCATCTCATTCAGTGTATAATGGACTATCAGAATAAAGGAAAGACTTCAGAGTGTTCTCAGTAAGATTGACATGAAGTTTTTAAAAATTTTTCTTTTTTGTTTGTTGGTTAACTTTTCACTTTTCTTTTTAGTAGCAGCTTTATTGAGATACAATTCACATTACCATACAATTCACTCATTTTAAAGTGTATAATTCAGGGTTTTTAGAATATTCATACAGTTGTATTACTGTCACTTCAGTTGATTTCAGTACATTTCCATTATCCTCAAAAGAAACCCTTGTACACATTAGCAGTCGCTCCCCGTTTTTGACACCTAATTCCTCACCTCTGACAACCGCTAATTTTTGTCTGTGTAGATTTGTCAGTTGTGGACATTTCATATAAATGGATTCATACAATATGTGGTCTTTTGATTGACTTCTTTCACTTAGCATATTTTCTAGATTCATTCATGTTGAAGAATGAATTAGTACTTTCTTTTTATTGCTGAAAAATTTCAGTTGTCTAGATGCCACATTTTATTCATCCATCAGTGATAGATGTTGAGATTGTTTTCACTTTTTGGCTATTCTTAGTAATGCTGCTGTGAATATTAGTGTACAGATTTTGTGTGTGACTTTTCTTGATATTTACAAAAGAAAAATTTGATATAGGATATAGTTATGTTCATGTATGTGATTGTGAAAGGTAAGGTCATATCTAATAAATAGAGAATTGGTCATCATTCCTAAGAATGCAGTTCGTTAATTTGAAGTGTTATGTCTAAAGTAAACAGTATCCCTTAGTAAAATTTGGTGGAGAAGACAAGCTGAATATTTTATCAAGTCTCTAGAACACCACCACCCAGTAGAAATATATTGTGAGCCACATAGGTAATTTTACATTTGCTTGTAGACATGTTAAACCAGTAAAAAGAAACAGGAGAAATTAATTTTAATAATATATTTTATTTAACTCATTATTTCCAATATAATATTAATTTAATATATAATTAATATAAAATGTATTAATGAAATAGTTTACATTTTGTTTCATTCTTTTGTTACATTCTTTTGTGCATCTTACTCTAATAATAATAATCGTTTGGACTAGTTACATTTCATTGTGCTTAGTTAGTGGCTACTGTTTAAACAACATAGCTCTAGAATATTTTATTCTCACCCTCATATTGGGGCACATCTTTTTAGGGGTCTCACTGGCCTGCTCTCAAGTAGATCAGATATGGCATTTAGTTTTCATGTGTCTTGAATATACTTTGATCTGGAACTGATCCTTAGTCTTTCTGTTATCTTCGATGATACTGCTGATGTTGTTGAAGAGTACAGAGCCAGTAATTTTGTGGAATGTCTCTTGTTTTGGATTTGAGAGGTATTGCCTCTTGATTAGATTCACATTATGCACTTTTGGCAGGAGTATCACATATGTAAAGTTGTATCTTCAGTGCATCCTCAGATAGCCATATGATTTGTCCCAGTATTTGTCCCAATGTTTGTGATAACTTTGGTCACTAAGTTAAGGTGGTGCCTGCCAGTGTCTCTACTGTAAAATTGCTGTTTTTGCTTTATAATTCTTATTTATCTTGTTGGAGAGATACCTTGAGACACACATGTGCTGTGTCTTATCATACTTTCTCGTATATTAATGTTAGCATCCACCAGTGATTCTTAACTGAAACAGTTATTTTTATGGTGGTTGCCAGATGGTGACTAAATCCACCATTTTTTCCACATTTATTTGGAATTCTACTGTAAGGAAGAAGTTTTCTATCCCTTGCCCCCATTCATTCATTCATTCATTCATTCATTTATGTATGAATGGACTTAGGGATTCTTATTGTATTCCATAGGTTATAATCTGTTACTCTATTTATTTTCTTTCTGAAATTGTTTCTGATGTTGGCCACTGGTGGCCCATCAATTGGATTTTTGATGTGTCTCTGTTATTTTTTGACACTTTTCTTATTTTCTTTCATTTAAAAAATTTATCTTGTACTTTCTCCTGCCCTGGTTTGGAATCACTCATTTCTTAAAGCCCTGGTTCTTTCTTTGAAAATTATGTTTAGAAACTTAGGTCTGAGTGCCAGGATATATTTTCTAATCACAGCACATTTTGCATTTTATATGACCATTTTCATTTATGCATATTGTTCCTTTGATAAATCTTGTCTGTTTATGTTTGAAAATATTCTTTCAAATAAAATATATTTGAAAATTAACTAGTTTATCTTAGTTTAACTTCCTTTTAGTTAAACTAGGTTAATCATCAGTGATAAGGAGATTACTAACTCCTTGATGTCAGCCATGAGATGATAAAAGTTGAGAGGTTCTGATTAGAATTATTTTTGTCCTGTTTTGTGTGACTCAGTGGATTGAGTGCAGGTGTGTGAACCAAAGGGTCGCCAATTCGATTCCCAGTCAGGGCACACGCCTGGGTTGTGGGCTGGGTCCCCAGTATGGGGCGCGCCAAGAGGCAACGACACATTGATATTTTTCTCCCTCTCTTTCTCCTCTTCCCCTCTTTCTAAAAATGAATAAATAAATAAATAAAAAGAATTATTTTCACCTGTAGCTTTTAAAACCCTAGACAGAGCCAAGGGGTTTGTTGCACAGGAGTGGTTCATAAGGGACCCAGCAGTATATGGCATAGATAGGAAATGCTCCCATCTAGAACCATCTTTTCCAACTTGTATCAGCAAAAGTTTATACTGTTTTATTCTTTATATTCTCAGCCTTTTTTTTTTTTTGTAGATATCACTTTCCCCATTCTCTGCTTATTGGAATAAACTTCATTTTTACACATATTCGTACAAAAGGGACTTAAATTGATTTAGGTAGAACTTAAATTATGCTTTCTGATGGATTTCACTCCATTTCTAGAGTTCTTTAATTATTCTTTCTTTTCATAAGTTGTCAGTATTGGTTTGTGAATGAAGAGGAAAAAAATTCCTCCTCTCGATCTTAATGTTTTTTTTTTTTTTTTATAGTAGGAGAAGTAAAAGTAAAGAGGAATATCAGTAAATGAACATTGATCAGGTGCCTCTCCTATGCACCCTGACCAGGGACTCAACCAGCAAAACTAGGCATGTGCCTGGACCAGGAATGGAACCTGTGACCTTTTGGTTTACAGACAAGCTCCAGCCAACTGAGCCACACTGGCCAGGGTCAAACTGTTGGTTTTTTAATTGAAAAACAATTTGTTTTTATAAAGGCAGTATATGCGTGTGTTATAGAAAATTAGAAGTCACGGGCAAAAAATGAGATAATGAACACCATATTCCTGCCACCGAACATTTTTCACTGGTGACATCTTTTTATATATTGCACTATATATCCTTATCTGCATATGCACATGCACACACTCACATATTACGTTCATATGAGTCAGTGAATCAGTTGTGGAGCTCATAGGCACAGTCTTCCCTTTAAGTTCTGAAAACGTGAAAATGAAGATTGCTCTTTTGTGATGTTTGGTTTGAGCACTTTCTAATTCAAACAGTCTGTTTGTTTGCCTAAATATAAATGTATTTTTTCTATTTTAGAGTGAGTGCAGCTGTTTTAGAGCATACTGTTAATAATTATCAAGCAAGAAATTTCTCTTCATAATATAAAGGAATGTGGTTTTAAATTCCTACTTAGGACGGTGACTTTTATTCTATAAATTGTATTTCTGTTGTCTTAAAAACAAGCATTATAGCTTCTAGGTAAAGTTTCTTTTTTAATGAAATTGATTTTGGATTCCTTTTAAAATTATATCAATAAATTTAAAAGTGGTTATTTTATCTTATTCAAGGTAATTGATGTAGTTGCTCTTAGTGTAATCTTTGGGAAGTGAACTACCTCTCATTTAATAGGTTAATAATGATGGGTGTTTTGGAATCATCAAACAAAATGTTTAATATGTTTTATATCTGCTCTTAGCTTATATACTTGATTTTATTTTATTGATAATAGACTATTTTAGAAATAATCATATACATTAAAAAAAGTAAACTGTTTCAGTGACAAATGTAATGCTATTTACAGAATAAACAAAAAGTTTCTCAGGAAAATGTTTCTTTAATATTTGTAGGAGAATCTGCTTTTTATTTTCATTTCAGCAGTCTTGGCTGAAGCCATATTTTTCTAGAATATTTGCAAATCTTTTTAGGTGACAACATAATCTTACAAAAGTATATGAGTATATAGTATTTTTATTGATGTTCATTTTTGAGCCTTGAATAACTAAGCTTATTTGGATGCTGTTAAAATAACAGATTTACACAAAATACAACCTGCTGCAGTTAGAAAAGACCAGTTAAAAATGATCATTTTTACCTATTGCCTTACATTAGGTAGAAAGATTTGGTGCTTTTGGGACAATTGGAGAAATCTAAATGGGTTCTGTGGATTAGGTGGTAATACTGAATCAGTAGTAATTTCCTCTTTATAGTGGTTGTACAGTGGTTATATAGGATATGCCTTTGTTTTTGGGAAATTGACACTGAAGGATTAGTAGTAATGAGGTATTATGTCTGTAACTGACTCAAGCGATTTTGGAAAAAAAATGTGTGTGTGCTTGCATCCATGTGTATGTTGGTGTGTATGTTAGCATGGAATAAGACGTGGCAAAATATTAATGATTGTACAGTGTAGGAGGAAGATATTTAGGGTTCTTTATATATTGTAAATTGTAAGATTAAAATTTCAAACTTAAAAAAGATGGTTGGGGAGATGGCTTAAAATTAAAGTACTCAATATAAAATGCTGTAACTGTAGATGTTTAGAACCATAAGGGGCTTTGAGATCCACTTTAACCATTATTTTACAAATGAAGCCTTATGAGCATGGCAGATAAGATTTAACAGTATTTTAATATTGATTTACTAAATACTAATCAGCATGACTTAATTTTTTTCTTAAAGGGTCATGAGTAAACCATATAGTCTCTTACTAGGTTTGGATTTTTATTTTTGATGGAGTGGTCAGCAGATCTCATCTGAGTGTACTGCAACCATACTGATACTCAGAGAAGAAAATAAAACTTGAAGGAATAGATGTTGAAATGGGTTTTATGTTCTTATTAAAAATAGCTGTCTGGTTTTTGAAAAATGGCAAGATTGTGGAACCCTATATGTTAAATTTTATTTGCAATCTCTATAGAATGATGAAGAGTCTCAGCTAGTGGTGCCTGTTAGTGCTGTTTGAAGAATTTTGATAGCATAATTAACCATTATGAGTAATTCATTATGATATAATAATTCTTGGTCCTTATTTATGTAAGGGTCATCATAACAACATGTCACATTCTGATTGAGCAATGATATAGTGTAAATGTGAGGAGGACCATTAAGAGCATAAACTTGTTTTTAAACAATAAAAAACAAAAAGGGAAACAAGGAAACTTTGGGAAGAGTTGAATGTCTATTATTGATACTTCGATTGTGATGATGGTATCACTGGTATTTGCCTATGTCCAAACTCATCAAATTGTACACAATAATGTACAATTATTACTTGTTACAACCATTACCTGTTGTAATAATTGTGTTCACTATAAAACTAATCCTTAATGGTGTTGGTGTACTATTTTTCCTCCATCTCTGTACTTTAGCATATTTTGTATATGTATATGTAATTCGAAACACCCATTCATTGTCTTAATAGATGTGTACTATAAGCACAACAGGTGATAATTGTACAGTAATGTACGATTATGTGTGGTTCTTTGTATATCAGTTATACTGTAATAAATCTGGAAAAATAAATAAAAAAGTGTAACTTTATTAGTGAGGAAGCTTTAAGGTGCTCACTAATAGTGAGATATAATGTTTTTCCCCCATTAAGAAAAAAGTAGTGAAATCAGTTATTTCTAATTGGAAAAAATAATGCAGCAAAAAATTTACCCTTGCCCTAGCTGTTGTGACTCAGTAGATTGAGCTCCTGCCTGTGGACCAAAAGGTTGCTGGTTCAATTCCTGATCAGGGCACATGCCTGGTTTTCAGGCCAGATCCCCAGTTGCGGGGCATATGAGAGACAACCACACATTGATGTTTCTCTCCCTCTCTTTCTCCCTCCCTTCCCCTCTCTAAAAATAAAATAAAATCTTTTAAAAAAAGAAAGAATTTACTCAGATTCCTTTTATGGAGTATGTTTTAGAAAATTACTTCATCTGAGATCTATATGAGAATACTTTATTAGGCTGAACAAAGTTGACTTATTTGCATTAATTTGTATTTAAAATTTCTCAGTAAACAAAATTCTAAAACAGCTGAACAGTTTGATGCAGGATATAAGTTTGTATTTTGAGTGTTTACAACACTAGTAATTGGATCACTACTAATTTTAATCTGATTTAGTCTTAGTTTTTGAAATTATGAAGAGTCTCTGGCTGACTATCTCAGTAGTATGGAGCATCATCTCTGTGCGTTGAGGTTGCAGGTTTCATCTCCAGTCAGGGCACATACATGAATCAACCAGGGAAGGTGTCAGTAACTGGAATAACAAATCTGTGTTCTCTCTGTCTCTAAAATTAATTTAAAAAAATTAAATTATGAAGAGAAGTTTAGAAAAGCTAATTCATAAGCAAGATCACTATAAATGTGTTTAACCATTTCTCTCCAGTAATGAGAATCTGCTGTATTTTTAAAAAAAATTTAAATTTTTAAAATTTTTTAGATTTTATAAATTATTGGTCACTGCTACAAGAGTGGGAAGGAAAAAAAGTGTGGTTCCCACCTCGTTTCTGCATTTTTGCAGAACATGTTGACTGTTCTTGGGATTAAGGTTTTTGACAACATGAAAATGGCAGAGGGAAGGGAATAAGCATAACCAGTTTCATTGCATTCATTCTAGACCTCTTAGAAAAGCATGTGTGCTATATGTGGAGGCGGAGCATATCTCAAGTTACTGAATTCACTAAACTGTGTAATCTTGTACAAGTTACCGACCTTTCTAAAACTGTTTCCTCATCTGTATGATGGTACAAATAAGAAATTCATAATGAAGGTGTTGGTTTGAGGATTAAATGAGATAAGTATAAAACTAACTATAACAATATTTAGCACATGGTAACACCTTTGAGTTTATCATCTTTAAATGTAGTAAGTGGGATTATTTTGCAGAGGAACTAGGAAAAAATGAAATGCTATTGATGTTGAGGTAACATAAATCTTCTGTTAATCTCAGGAAATTATTATAGTACTGTTTGTATTTAAGCAGATAGGAACAAAATAATTTTTCAATATTGATATTTGTTTTGTTTTAATAGGTATCAGCAGATGTTGCATACAAACTTGGTCTACCTTGCTACAATAGCAGATTCTAATCAAAATATGCAGTCTCTTTTACCAGCAGTAAGTACTTTTAAAATACTGTGAAGTAGACAATCTTTATAGACTCATATATGGTATAACACGTTTTTGTTTAATGATTTTTGAGATTTGTTTAGTAAAGCCCAGCCCCCTCTGAGAACGTGAAGCTATTTACCTATATGATCTTAAAAGGTTTAATGTTTTGCCTTCGTATTTAATTCGAATTAATTCACCTAGAATTGATCCCCTTCATGAGGATGTCATATCCCTTCACCCACACACCCATTGACCTACCTATTTAGTTTAATTTGTAATTGTACAAATAATTTATGAATAAATCTGTAGTATTTCAAAGCAAATCCCTGATATCTTAAAAGTTTACCTATAAATACTATATGATGCATCTTTATCAGATAAGTACTATTATCCTTTATCCTACCCAACAAAATTAACCAAAATTTCTTAAAGTCTTCTAATACCCAGACTGTTTTCAATCTTTACCAATTGTATGCAAAAAACATAAATGTTTTAATGATTGTTTGCTACAGAATCCAAAGTCCTCATGTTACATTGATTGATGTCTTTACTCTCTTTCAATCTGTGTATCAGTTTACCCTTTCTGTTCCATTTATTTGTTGAAGAAACTGGGTTATACATTTTGTAGAATTTCTCACATTCTGGATTTGCTGATTTTATCCTTACGGTCCTTTAACATGTTCTATCCATCTCATCTCTTATTTCCTATAAACTAATAATTAGAGGCTTTATGAGAGTTAGGTTTAGTTTTTATTTCTTTGGTGGTGCTGTGTATTGCCTTTTGTACCACATCAGGAGGGATGGAAAATCTAGTATGTTTTCATGTATTGCAGTCATTCTTTGATACTCGGTTGTCTCCTCTTTGGTCAGTGGGAGCCTTTTGATTTGGCTTGTGTCCTTCTGATACAATTCTAGTATTCTTGTGGAGCTTCTTTGCCTTCAGGATTTGAGAGACGTATCATGTTGATTATATTATTTGTCCCAGAACTGTTCTGTTGAAGCTCTTTTTCCAAGCAGCCCTTTTATAATGGGAATTGATATTTAGAGACCATAATTTGTATATTTGGGGTATTCATTATTACTGGGTTTTCATTGTTGCTTAGGTGTTTTTAGTGGACAGTACTAGTAAACACATATTTTAGAAAAAGAAATAAAATACTGGATTAGTGATATTTGCCCTTCAGGGAAGTTGTTTTTTTACTTAGCTTTAATCTTATGTATTAGTATCTCTTCTGTCTTACTCTGACATACTTGGTACCTTAATGACATTATTATAATTGTTTATTTGCTATATACTATTATTTATAAAAGTAATTTCAATATAATATTACCAGGTTTACCACTAACAATATGATGTTGCTTCTTAAGATACACCCTACTAAGGATATATAATTAGTAAATTTAGTTTTGATTCCAAAATAATTTTTTTGTGTGATTATTGACATGAACTTGGTTACCAGCTAAGTAGAATTTATTTTTGTTAATAATGTGAAGAATAGGGTAAGTTTCATTTGTTTTCATATGGATAGTTCTCTGTTCCAGCAATATCTAGTAGAAAAACAAAAGAATCTTTTCTCTATTTTGTCATGCCATCTATATCAAATATCAGGTGTACATATACAGCTGTTTCTGATGTCTCTATTTTTTTTGTTGTTTTTTTATAAATTCTGCTATCCTGTCACACTTGTCATAAATCTAATAAATCTTAATGTGTATTACAGAAGTTCTTATTCCTTATTTTTTTAAGATTAACTTGACTATTGGTGCTTTGTGTTTCCATATACACTTAAATTTCAGCATGTCCAACACAATCCTGTTGTGATTTTCATTGAGATTACATTGACTCTAAATCATTTTGGGGAGAATTGATCTTTTTACAGTATTGAGTCTCTCTTTCTCTCTGGCCAGGTAACTCAGTTGGTGAGAACATTGTCCCCATAGGTCGAGGTTGTGGGTTTGATCTCCAGTTAGGGCACATACAAGAGTCATTCAGTGAATACATAAATAAGTGGAACAACAAATCCATGTCTCTGTCTCTAAAAAAAACAATAAATAAAAAAGTAAAAAAAATGAGTCTCTCAGATCATGATCATTGTCTATATTTTTATTTATTTTGTCCTTTAATATCCACCAATGAAGTTTTATGATTTTCCCTGCAGAGGATTTGTGCATCTCTCTTATTGCTAACAGGTACTTCATGTTTTTTGAAGCAATTAAGTGGAGTCTTTGTGGTTTAAGTTTTATTTTCTCAGATTGCTGTTTACATGGAAATCCAGTTGATTCTGAATTTCACAGAGTTGTCCAACTCTTATTTCTAATAATTTTTCTGTTGATACTTTCAGTTTTCTATATTCACAAACATATTATTTGTGAATAACTGTTTTGTTTCTTGACAGTCCTTATACCTTTTATTTCTTTCTCTTGCCTTACTTCTCTGGCTAGGACCTCCAGTACATTCCTGAGTAGAAATGGTAATAGAGGACATCCTTAACTTATTGCTGATCACAAGGGGCAGAGTTTTCACTGTTTGACTCTGAAGTACGATGATTGCTGTAGTGTTTTGTAGATAACATCTTATCAGATAAGGAGGTTCTCTTTTGTTTCTGTTGTGTTAATAGTTTATGTCTTGAATGAATGTTAAATTTCATTAAATATTTTCTTGTATCTAATGAGACAATCATAAGTTTTTCTTCTTTATCTGTTAATGTGAATTTACTTTTTAGTGTTCAATGTTGCATTTTTATAACTAACATACTTTCCTATGACCCAGTTGGTATTGATGTTTTTGTCTTTGGTCGTGGTTTTTTAAAATATTGCTGTATTCAGTTTGTTAAAATTTTGATCAAGATTTTTATGTCTTTGTTTATTAGTGTAATTGACCTTTAATTTTCCTTTCTTATAAAGCCCTTGTCTGGTCTTTATTATGAGGTTATGCTAGCTTCATAAAAGTAATTGGAGAATTTTTCTACATTTTCTTAATGTAGAACATTTGCATAATAGAGCTGCGATTTCTTTTTTAATTATATTTTATTGATTATGCTATTACAGTTGTCCCATTTCTCCCCCATCATTGCCCTCCACCCTGCACACCCCCTCCCACCCACATTCCCCCCTTTAGTTCATGTTCATGTGTCCTAAGTTCTTTAGCTTCTACTTTTCCCACACTATTCTTGCCCTCTCCCTGTCTATTTTCTACCCACCATCTATGCTACTTATTCTCTGTACCTTTTTCCCCTCTCTCCTCCTCCCACTCCCTTGTTGCTAACCCTCCATGTGATCTCCATTTCTGTGTTCCAGCTCCTGGTCTAGCTGTTTGCTTAGTTTGCTTTTGTTTTAGGTGTGGTTGTTAATATCTGTGAGTTTGCTATCTTTTTACTGTTCATATTTTTTATCTTCTTTTTCTTAGATAAGTCTCTTTAACATTTCATATAACAAGGGCTTGGCGATGATGAACTCCTTGAACTTGACCTTATCTGAGAAGCACTTTTATCTTCCCTTCCATTCTAAATGAAAGCTTTGCTGGATCGAGCAATCTTGGATGTAGGTCCCTGCCTTTCATGACTTGGAATAGTTCTTTCCAGCTCCTTCTTGCCTGTAAAATCTCTTTTGAGAAATCAGCTGACAGTCTGATGGGAACTCCTTTGTAGGTGACTGTGCCTTTATCCCTTGCTGCTTCTAGAATTCTCTCCTTCATTGTAATCTTGGCTAATTGTAATTATGATGTGCCTTGGTGTGTTCCTCCTTGGGTCCAACTTCTTTGGGATTCTCTGAGCATCCTGGACTTCCTGGAAGTCTATTTCCTTTGCCAGATTGGGGAAGTTCTCCTTTATTATTTGTTCAAATAAGTTTTCCACTTGTTGCTCTTCCTCTTCCCCTCTGGTACTCCTATAATTTGGATGTTGGGACGTTTAAAGATGTCCTGGAGGTTCCTAAACCTCTC
>PVKU01007632.1:0-84496 GCA_004027475.1 Anoura caudifer | reverse complement strand
TTGTGATCTGCAATAACTAAAATTTTCAATTAATTAAGGAACTTTTGCCTATCCTGAAATTATTCTAAAACCTGATGACATTTGAAGTTTGAAAATTGAAGTACTAAGCTTAAGGTACATAGAACAAGTAGCACAGACAGTAGGTAGAAAATAGACAGGGGGAGGGCAAGAATAGTGTGGGAAAAGTAGAAGCTAAAGAATGTATGACACATGGGCATGAACTAAAGGGGGGAATGTGGGTGGGAGGGGTGTGCAGGGTGGAGGGGAATGAAGGAGGGAAAATGGGACAACTGTAATAGCATAATCAACAAAATATAATAAAAAATAAAGAACAAAAAAAGAAATTTGTGTGCTAATATTATAGTATAGAATTAAAGGAATGTGATCTTGGTTCCATATTTACCTTTTAAATAATTAGTGAGCTAAGTAAATGAACTAAGTTACTGTTTTTAAGAATTCAGAATAATAAGAATATTCTCTTAGAACTTTGAAAGTTTTTCATCATTAAAAAAGCATTTCATCATCAAATTATATAATTTTGTCTGTACTTGCTCATATCTATTATTTTATATTTTACTTTCTAAATATTAATTAATATCTATTAGCACTCAAAAGGTGCTATATTCTGCCTTTTTAAAGTTTACCAATAGATGATAAGATCACTAATGCTATATAAATTAAAATCTAGAGTGTTAAAGAAATTATTAGTAATTATATATAATATAATATATAATTACTAATATAAGTTAAAATGTTTTAGTAATTACCAATATATTAAAATATATTGGTAATTACCAATATTTAAATATATTACCAGTATTACCAGTATTTAAATATATTAAAATATATTTATTGTATTAGTAATTACTAATATAATAAAGAAATATATTAGTAATTATAATGTACCTTTTGTAGTTGGGTCCCATTGATCATTGTGGATTTGGAGGGTGAATATAATTTAATCTGTTTTGACTTTACTTGAAGGTGCAAATAGGTTAAAGGTTTCCAAGTAGAGGGAGAATATAAAAAGTTGCTGTATGAAATTATAAATGGTCCAGAGATTATCTATTCCAATCTATACATATTACAAATAAATCCTTGAGAGATTAAGTGATTTATCCAAAATTGAAAGCTTAGTGACTCATTTTTCCTGTTTCTTCTTCCAAGATTCTTTTCTTTCATATTTCTCTCAGGGCGTCATGTCTCCCCCTGCCCACCCTAAATGCCATGGGAAATTTTCCTCTTTCAAACTAGGAGTTGATGCCCAAGTAATTCTTGAAAGTTGAATACAAGTAAGTCAGTTGAAGAATGTGAACAGAACAAGCCCAGGGGGAGGAAGCAGCATGGGGATAGGCATTGCAGGGGCCACAGCAGAGCTTCTTTGGATGCGTACATGGCTCACAGGGCTCAAGGGTCAGGTGCTCCTGCAGCTGAGGTATTTCCTTGCAATGTTGGAAAGGGTCAGTTTTTCTATTAGAGGTCAAATTAAATTCACAAGTATTGCTATTTTTTAATGTTTAGTATATTTTTCAAAAGACACTAATTTTATTAAAATTTAGAGTTCGTTTATTTATACAAGATTCTGTTCAAATAAGTAGTTTTAGATTCTCAGATGCCCTGTGAACTATTTTAAGCTCATTTCTGAATTCATTTATGAAATGAGGTAGGTTTTACTTATGAGCTAGCTAATCTTTATATCGAAGAATTAGAATGATTAGATCTGAATATGGATCAAATCATTTTTGTTTTTGTTTCTTAAAGAACAAATAGCTCAGATATAATTCCTTTACCACAAGTCAGTAAATTTTATTTTAATTTTCCTTTGAGTATTAAATATATCACTTGGAGTATTCCTTAGAGTACTAAATATATTACTTGGATCCTTAGGGCAAAAATTGTAATTGTAATGCTACATATAAATATTGGTAAATATTACAGTTTTGATAATTTAAAATATCAGTTAAATAAAATGGATTTATTTCTTGTCACACATATAATCTCTCAGTGTGTGTTTGATATTCTTCAGTCCACTAAGAATCCTACTGTAAAAACCCTACATTTCTACTCAAATGGCTCCATTTTGGCCTAAAACACTTAATATATAAAATATATCCCTTAACCTGTTCAGCTGGAGACATGTGACTCCTTTTGTTCACAGCATGTTGACTTGGTGCATTGCCAAGCCCTTAAATATGAAAATGTACACCCTGTAAAGATACATAGTGAAAGATCCTCCAAGAGAAATAAACATTTGAGATTATGATTGGCTTCTAAAAATTAAAATTTATATGAAATAGATATGGGTATATATATATATATATATGCAAATTCTTTTAAACTGGAAAAATCAGACAAGACTCTCAAAATGCATCTGTATTAGGCTTCAGTGTATTAAATCTAAGAAAAGCAGATGTCATCAATCCTAAGTGAAAGGTTTGGTAGTCATTAAAACAAATTTAAAAAAAATGAAGAGATCAAACATTCAAGTATCCCTTTATGCACAATGCAGGAAATACTTGAATTATTGATCCTTGCGGTAGGTGTAATTTATTGTGGAAATGGGCACATTAGTTAATTCAATGCTCAAGCATTTTTTTTTGTCTGTATTATTCCATACTCCTCATGCACCCTTCTTTTTTGGATCTGTGAGCTGCTTTTCCACAGGACATCTACAGAGATAATATACCTATAGCTAGGGTCTGGTGGCCTTAGCGTCTGGTTTCCTTAGCAGTAATGATTGAAACTGGAAATCAATAAAGTGAAATTGATTTTCATACAACTTTTACATGAACCTTGTTTAGATGAATCTTCCATAAGTAATCAATTCAATTTTGGTCTGTTTTCAAACCTGAGAGACAAAAGGTGCTATTCTGAGAGACTAAAAGTGCACTGAGTAAGTTTCCTGGGAGACCCCCATAGGAACATTCCTTAGTGATCCTTCTTTTTACCTCTCCACTTCTTGTAACCTTGTCTAAGTCTCATTTAGAAAATGTTGTAAACATCTGTAAATGGAACTTTTATTTTCTTAATGTCTGATTTTGTGGGCTTTATAGCATTAGAAACATTGGCAGACATAAGAAAGTTACCGAACCTACTTGATTGAGAAACATTATTAATTTCTAGTCAACAGATTGAAGTAAATCCTTATATTAGTTTAAGAATCGTTACCTGTGCTCACTTCACAACACATACTGCAAAATCTGGAATGACGCAGAGAAGGTTAGCGTGGCCCCTGTGCGAGGATGACATGCAAATTCATGAAGCATTACATGGTTTTTATTGAGTTAAGGTTACATGGTGACAGATGAATACTAGAAATGGTGGTGTGATCACATTGTAAGGTGTAAAAATGGCAAACCATTGTATGGTACACTTGAAACTAATATAACCAATATATGATTGTGTTCTAGTAAATATGTTAATAATATTTGTATAAGGTATCATTTTTATCTATGAAATATCAATGTCAGTATCTGGAATTAATAAGATATTATAATTAAATTGTTAACATCTGCTTTTGTTTCAATGTACATGAGAAAGAAAAAATCATTTCTCAGAAATAAATATGCTTTAGACATTGAGAGTTTTAATAGAAACTTGCTGATCAGAATTTATTTTACATGTTTAGAGGTAGTTCTGACTTTTGCAGCCTTGTCTCTTTAAAATGTTGTTTTGTGCAATATATTATATGTTAGAAAGTATGATATACAATCACCTTTTTTAGCCAAACTTTTATTTACTATTATTATTAATGAGAGTGTGTTTCTCTGCCATCATGTAAAGGAATGGCCAAAATAAGCAAAACATTTAAAATAATTAGAAAAAAATAATGTGGTGGTCAGGCTGTTGAGATTATAACCTTTTAAAATTGTATTATTTTTAATTTCTAAAAAATTAACAATATGATTATTCTTCAAATTATGATCTATAGAAGGTTTTCTCTGGTCCTCCAGGAGTTAAAAGTTTAGACAGAGTCCTTTCCCTTGTCTTTTCATTCTTCCTCTACACTTCATGTTGAGGTCACTGTGGGTAGCCCTGTGGAAGGGTCAAGATGGCAAATGCTCAGGGAAAAGGATAAAAAATGTTTATCTGACTTACCGATATTACAAGAGATACAAAAGTGCTGTTATTCCTTAATAACTAATATTCACGGCCTTTAATAAAAATTTCTCATGTTGATTTGTAAATCATTAGTAATGTAGGAAATATACATGAAAATAGCTATTTAATGGGTTGTAGTTTATGTAAACTTATACAAATTACATTTATACTTCTTGGTAAGGTGAGCATATTTTAGGTATATTCCTTTGAAAGGTCCTAGCAGAGGCTGGTCCTGAGTGGTTGTCAGGAGGAGAACTAGTGTGTGAGTCCTGCTGGGTATCACTCATCAGGTTAAGTGGTTAAAGTTACCTCATTTCATTTCCTTAACGTATCTGAAAAATGGTCATTAGCCTCATTTTTGAATGAGATATTTAAATTTCTTAGTGAATGAATGCCTGCATTAGTTTCCTAGGACTGCCATAATGAATTATCAAAAAATGTGCTTAAAACAGCAGAAATGTATTTTTTCATCGTTCTGGAGGTCAGAACCCAGAACATAAGATGTCAGTAGGGTTTAGCACCTTCTGGAGGCTCAAAGGAGAATCTGTTCCATCCCTATCACCTGGCTGTTAGCAATTCTTGGCATTGTGGACTCTACTCCAATCTCTGCCTTCATTTTCATGTTGCCTTCCCTCTGTTTGCCACTCTGTCTTTTCCTTTTCTGTTTCTTATAAGGACATTGGATTTAGAGCCCACTTTAAATCCAAGATGGTGTTATCTCATTTCAAGATCATTAACTTAATTACATCTGTAAAGACCCTATTTCCAAGTAAGGTCACGTAATGAACTGGGAGTCACCGTTCGGAAATATATTTGAGGTTGACTATTCAGCCTGTTCCAATAATGCAGTGGCAGTCAGAATTCAAATTCTGTTTTTCTGACCTTGGAGGACAAGTGCTTTTCATTGTTCTGTAACAGCTCAATAAATATGGCCAAGGTTTCATATTAGGCACAACATATACTCTTAACAAAATGACTAAAACCCAGTCTCTGCTTTTGAAGTGCTTTCACACTAGTGAAATTTAGCTGGCTCTTTAATTTCTAAAATACTAAATGTCATCTCATTGTGTTTACAGAGATAAAATATATTTTAAGCTGCCTAAAGAAATGTATTACTATACACAATATTACTCCAAAAGTATATTTTCTATCTTGCTTAGACTTTAAAAAGTAGCAAAGTGGGAATTTTTTTTTAGGTACAATAGCTTTTAATTATTCTAAGATATAACTAGCAATTTACTATATCTTATTGTATCAAAAAGTTAAATAGATAAATTATAAATAAAATTAATTGTAAGGAAATATTGTTTTCAAGGTAAATATAAAATATTAACTCTTAGTAAATAAGCTGCAAGAAAACTATAAATATTTTGAGTATGAAAACTTACTAGAGAGAGAAAGTTATTTGTCATTATGGTGTTTATTTCTGAAGGAGACAATTACTGTATTCTAGGAAATTAAATACGTTCAAATATTAGAATACCAATTGTATTTTATGAAGATCATCAACATATATTGAGAAAAATAGTTTTCTGATAGTTATTAAAATGTATTTGTATTAATAAATATTGCATACAATGAGAAATCTCTAGTTCATTTTTCTTGTTGATGCTGTTTTTTTCAGTATTTCAGGGAAAAGTGGCTTATAAATGATACTGTGTCACAATTATCCTCTCTTTTAAGTGTTATAGCATGACTTAGCCAGCCTGCATTTTTACCTGCATCACAGTAATTACAGATGACCCCAAACAACACTGGGGTTAGGGGCACTGACCCCATGCAGTCTGCATTTTGTGCATAACTTTTGACTCAGCCAAAACTTAACTACTGTTGACTGGAAATTTTGCCTATAACATAAACAGTCAATTAACAGATATTTTGCATGTTATATGCAGTACATAATGTATTCTTATAATAAAATAAGCTAGAGAATAGAAAATATTATTAAGAACACCATGAGGAAGAGAAAAATACATTTACAGTACTATACTGTGTTTATTGATTCTGTAAGTTTACATCATCTGCTTATAAGATGAACCATCTGTCAGTACCTATATCAATATTGTCTTATAGAAAACACTGCACATGTTTATGTATTACTAATACTAGACATGAAAAATGAGAAGATAATGTGAAAAGAAATTTGTATTTATAACAGGTATAACAATGTATATACTGCTAACAAAGAAGCAGCAATATGATTGCTTTATGGTAATTGAATGGAATCTATTGTTTCACAGTAGGAAAGAAAGCTCTGAAATTTTTCAATATTTTTATTGAAAAATCTGTGTATAAGTGGGCCTGTACTGTTGTTCAATAGTCTGCTTTAAAAGCCACTTGAATATGTTTCATATTAGGATGGATATTTTATTAAAAATAATTCAAGTTAAAAAAACCTTTAACTTAATGGCTTTATAGTAACACAAATGAAGATTCGTGTCTGTAAGGACAACACACTCTCAAAGTATTTATATGACAGCATTTCTTTAAAAAATAAAACAATGAAGTAATTCCTCAAATCCTTCATTTGAAATTAGGTTGGAATTTATACAAATTTTCAACAGACTTTATAGATGGAAGGGTGAATGTTTCTGTGGAATAAATTCTATACAGATTTTGGAAGAGAAGGAATAGGAGTAGAATGGGGAATGAGGCTTCAAAGATAAGGAAGAAAACAGGTATAGAAAACTGGAAGTCAAAAATCTGTATCTTCTTCTTTATGTTTACCATTCTGAAGATAAATGATTATACTTTTTACCTTCCTTCCCTATTTCTATCCATCTCCTTTCCTTTGTATTTCTGCCCTTTTATTTACCTCCTTGTTTCATCCACTATACTTTCTCTCCTCACATGGCACAGTGATTGTTAGGTTAAGGTGAAAGACAATATGCATTAACTCAAAGACATTTTGTAATTAATTCTTAGGATTTTTCTAGGTTTTCTATCCTTGGTTGATTAAAAACAAGTCAGTATAGTCAATTGTCTAATAGATAATACATAGAATTAGTAGAGAAGATTCAAAAATTAACAGTAACTAATTTGTTTATTAAAATCCTTATCTGATGACTATAAAGAAATAGCAACTTTTTTTGTTTTTTTTTTTTCCAGCAAGTGAAATCTCTATTGACCAAATTTACTGTTGTTATCTGATTTATTGATTGATGAGATACTTTTCACTGCTCCTGGGAAATAACTTGGCCCAGTGGGGGTAGAAAATAAGTAAATTAGTAATTATTGTCATGCATATTCAACTACCCAATAGAAACATAAATGGATTGAGATTGCAGTCAAATAGATGTTTTACATTCTCAATGGTTGGCCAAAGGTCTGAGGCATTTCAGTATCCTTTAAAAGGAAGCAATAATTGAGGTTCTTAAAGAATGATAGAAATGACTCTTTTATCTTTTACAAATTCTAAGATTTTTTTCACAATACATCTGATAAAAGGGAACACAAAATTTTACTTGCAATCATACCTTGCTTAGATTATACAGCAGTTTTGAATGTGTAACTCACAATGTAATTGACACTTTAAGATAAGCAACTAAAAGAGTTCAGGCCAAAATGAAGGCTTAGGGAGAAACCCTTCACTTCCTCACACAACCAAAAGGAAGATAACAACCAATCTAAAATCAATAAACAACCAAAAGTGCCAGAAAATCAAACTGTATAGAACTCTGACAACCAAGGAATCAAAGAAAAAATCAACCAGAAAAACTAGACTTGTAGAGCAAGGCAGCTGAGGGGTGGGGCTGACTGTGGAGCTCCAAGAGTGGTGGGCAAGGGACTGACTTAAGGGAAAAACTGAGACTCAGAGCTGACTGTGGGCTAAGGCTGGGGTTGCTGTGGTGGGAGATACTTCCAGTCTCAGAATAGAGTCTGTTGGAAAGTGTGCTAGGGACAAGCAGGCAAGTTGCATTGTTCCCTCCCTGGCCCCTCCCATACAGGCAGCGCAGCAAAAAGGGTTGCCCTGCCCTGGTGAATACCTAAGGCCCTGCCCTCTTACAAGCTATCAGCTGCCCCAAGACAAAGAAATATGGCCCAAATGAAAGAACACAGCAAAACCTCGGAACTAAGCAATGAGGAGATTGCCAATCTATCTGATGGAGAATTTAAAGCCCTGGTAATCAAAATGCTCACAGAACTGATTGAGCTTGGTCAAAAAATGAAAGAACAAATGAAAGATACCCAAAAGGAAATAAAGCAAAATATTCAGGGAACGAACAGTGACAAGAAGGAAACTGGGACTCAAAGCAACAATTTGGAACAAAAGAAAGAAATAAACATCCAACAAAATCAGAATGAAGAAACAAGAATCCAAAAAAAATGAAGAGAGGCTGAGGATTCTCTGGGACAACCTGAAACATTCCAACATCTGAATCATGGGGGTGCCAGAAGGAGAAGAAGAGCAGCAAGAAATTGAAAACTTATTTGAAAAAATAATGAAAGAAAACTTCCCCAATCTGGCAAAGGAAACAGTCTTCTAGGAAGCCCAGAGAGTCCCAAAGAAGTTGGACCCAAAGAGGAACACACCAAGGCACAACATCATCATCAAGTTACCCAAAGTTAAAGACAAAGAGAAAATCCTAAAAGCAGCAAGAGGAGAGAGTTACCTACAAAAGAGTTCCCATAAGGCTATCAGCTGATTTCTCAAAAGAAACCTTACAGACAAGAAGGGGGCTGGGAAGAAATATTTGAAGTCATGAAAGGCAAGGACCTACATCCAAGACTACCCTATCCAGCAAAGCTATCATGTAGAATGGAAGGGCAGATAAAGTGCTTCCCAGATAAGGTCAAGTTAAAGGAGTTCATCATCACCAAGCCATTATCATATGAAATGTTAAAGAGACTTATCTAAGAAAAAGAAAATCACAAATATGAACAATAAAATTACAACAAACTCACAACTATCAACAAGTGAACCTAAAATAAAAGAAAAACAAAAACCAAGCAAAAACTAGAACAGGAATAGAGTCAGAGAAATGGACATTACATGGAGGGATTTCAGTGGGGGGAGAAATAGTGGGGGGAAAGGTACAGGGAAGAAGAAGCATAATTAGTAGACATAAAATAGACAGGGAGAGATAAAAATGGTATAGGAAACAGAGAACTCAAAGAACTTTATGTACAACCCATGGACATGAACTAAGGGAGAGAATGATGGAGGGTTGGGGGATGCAGGGCAGAGGGGGATAAAAGGGGAAAAATTGGGAAAACTGTAATAGCATAATCAATAAAAATCACTTAAAAAAGATAAGACACTAAGATAATTTGATTTTTACCTTGATAACTTGAAGAATGTAAGAAAACAATTTTGAATAAAAAAAGTAAAATTTACTTAAAAATACTAAATAATGGATCTACACATTAATGTCTATGTTAACTATTCTTATAAAGCAAGTCATTAACATATTATATCTCAAATGTAAATTTACTTTGTAACTAAAATGCCTGGAATTTAACATAATAGTAAAAGAATACTATAGGTAAATTATGCCTACTTTATTCTCTTTGTAACATTACCAGCTACATATTAATGCTCAGTTAATTTATTAAAATTATATTATTAATGTCTAATGAGAAAACAAAGTACAGAAATCATTATTCCACATTTGGAATTATATTTTTGACCATTAAGTTATATTTAAATAGGCCAAAATAAAATTGAGTTTTGTCACATACTATTAGAGACAGTAAATCGAATAGTGTTTGCTTCTAAATCTTTATTTCAATTGCTATGATTTAATTCAATTTTGTTTTTTCTTTGATGTAGCAATAAAGTAACAGAATATGCAATAGTTAATACAATCCTTTAAAATGATACATTTGAAAATAATTATATGGTAAAATATTATATGTTTACTATGTTATATATAATACTTACTATAAGAATTAAAATGATATTATATGATATATAACTATATACCAAAATATATAATATATAATTTCTAAATAATTATATACTAAAACATTTATTAGGACATATAGCTGTTTTTACTTATTAAAATGATAGGATTGGGCTTGTATAATTCCCAATTGCACAATATTTATTTCTACATAGAGGAAATTGAGTCACAGAAAACTCAAATAATTTACCAAGGTCACATAGCCAATTATTCCTGGAGCCAGCATTTGTACCCATTCAGTTTGTCTAAGTCATGTATACGTCAAAAGTATGAAAAGTAAAGGTATAGATTACTTTGGTTTAAAAAAAATAACATGAGGTGGCAGGAAAACCTCCCAGTCTCATAGGAGAGTCCACTGAATTGATCCACAGAGTCCTAGAATGTACACAAACCTATCCACCTGGGAATCAGCACCAGAATGGCCCAATTTGCTTGTGGGTAGTGGGGGTAATGACTGAAGCAGGGAGAGTGACAACAAGCAGCTTAGAGATAGCCAACCTATCAGATGCAGAGTTCAAAACACTGGTAATCAGGATGCTCACAGAAATGATTGAGTATGGTCACAGAATAAAGGAAGAAGTTAAGGCTAAACAAAATGAAATAAAGGAAAATATACAGGGAACTAACAGGAAAGTGAATAAAACCAGGACTCATCAATGATTTGGGAGAGAAGGAAAATAAATGTTCAACCAGAACAGAATGAAGAAAGAAGAATTCAAAAAAACTGAGGAGAGGCTTAGGAACCTCTGGGACAACTCTAAACATTCTAATATCTGAATCATAGAGATGCTAGAAGGAGAAGAGGAAGACCAAGAAACTGAAAACTTATTTGAAAAAATAATGAAAGAAAACTTCCCCAATCTGGCAAAGGAAATAGACATGCAAGTACAAGAAGGTCAGAGAGTCCCAAAGAACTCGGACTGAAGGAGGAACACACCAGAACACATCATAATTACATTACCCAAGATTAAAAACAAGGAGAGAATCTTAAAAGCAGCAAGAGAAAGGTGACAGTTACCTTCAAAGGAATTCCCATAAGACTATCAGCTGATTTCTCAAAAGAAACCTTGCAGGCCAGAAGGGGCTGGAAAGAAGTATTCAAAATTATGAAAGGCAAGGACCTACATCCAATATTACTCTGTCCAGCAAAGCTATCATTTAGGATGGAAGGGCACACGGCACATAAATGCTTCCCAGATAAGGTCAAGTTAAAAGAGTTCATTACCACCAAGCCCTTCTTATATGAAATGTTAAAGGGACTTATCTAAGAAAAAGAAGATCAAAACTATGAACAGTAAAAATGACAACAAACTCACAAACATCAAAAGCTAATCCTAAACATATAAAAACAAAAACAAGCAAGCAAACAACTAGAACAGGAACAGAACCATAGAAATGAAGATCACATGGAAGGTTACCAGCGGGGAGAGGGAGTCAGAGAGAGGGGGAAAAGGTACAGAGAATAAGTAGCATAAATGGTAGGTAGAAAATAGACAGGGGGAGGTTAAGAATAGTATGGAAAATGGAGAATCCAAAGGACTTATATGTACAACCCATGGGCATGAACTAAGGGGGTGGGGAATGCTGGAATGAGGGGAGAGCAGGGTGGAGGAGGATAAAAGGGAGAAAAAGTGGGACAACTATAATAAAAATCAATAAAATATACTTAAATAAAATATAAAAAAATAAAAATTTAATTGAGGTATAATTAACATAACATTGTAAGCTTCAGATATACAACATAATTTGATAATTGCATATATTGCAAATGATCACCACAATAAATGTAGTTAACATCCATCACCATACATAGTATGGATTTTTTTCTTATGATGAAAACTTGTAAGACCTACTCTATTAGCAACTTTCAAGTATGCAATACAGTAGTATTACAGTAATAGTAGTAGTCATTATGCTCCACATTATATCCCCCATGACATACTTGTTTTATAACTGGAAGTTTGTACCTTTTGCTATTGTATAAGTTATCTATATAATCTGCATATTAATAAACCTGTAAAATATGTGAGTTACAAATATTTTCTGTCATTGCCTATTGTAGGATGAATTTTCATTTTGTTGGTGGTTTTCTTTTCTGTGCAGGGCTTTATGGTTTGATGTAATTTAGCAGTTTCTGAAGAGGAATTTTTATCTGGTTTCTTATTCCAGTGAGTATATATTATATCTGTGTTTTTACAAAACACATCAATATATTGTTAAGATTCAAGGGCAGAAAAGGCCATGGGACAAGATATTTTCAGAAAATGTTAAAGAGGGCATGTCTTTGCTCTAAAGACGAGTATATCCAGGGAGAAGATAAAATTAAACAAAAACTGTAAATGAAATATTCAGGAAAGATGATGATGAGGCTTAGAAGGTAAGTCTCATTTAGACTGTGAAGTTCTTGGCTAAAGGGCATATGTTTATCCTCTGAGAAATGTATTTTTCTTTTATGTTTTCTTGTCTTCTCCTTCAGTAAGTGTGTTACATTTGTAATAAAAACTCAGTATGTTTAAAAACTGGAGATAAGGAGATAGCAGGATCAGGATAGCTGGAGTTAAAGTTGTCTGTTTTTTTGTCTTTCTCTCAGTCAAAAGTGTTCTGCTCATAATGGGAAAACAATTGTGTGTGTGTGTGTGTGTGTGTGTGTGTGTGTGTGTGTGTGTAGATAGAGGGAGAGGTGTGTGAGTGGTGTTTGGGGAATGGGAGTTTACAGGTGTGGTTGAGTAGGACAAGGAAACCTTTTAGTGTATTTATGAGAGTGGGTGCAGTAATTGTGTCTGAAGCAAGAGGTTTGGATTCCTGAGGTAAATACTTTAGAGAATAAACAATTTCAGACAATGGTAAGGTCTAGGTTGAGCCTGAAAATGGACTGAAGTAGGATCAAAAGGCATGAAAGGAACAGTTCAAGGTTAAAATGGAGAACAGAATGGTGAATAGAAGGTACAATCCCCTGAGATGGAAGCAACAGTTGCCAAGGACTGAAAACTTGATTATGTGGTAAAATTCTCAATAGAAACATGTGTGAGCAGACTTTAGACCAATGAATGTACTTAGAAAGCCAAACAAAACAAAATGCAACTCTGCTGTACACTTTAAGAGGGAATGTGATATTTAAGAGTTCGCAATTTCTGGCACAATGATATTTAATCCAGAACATGACTCAGCAATGTGCATATGAGTTGCATAGATATAGAAAAGGTAGATTAGAAACTATGGGCATATTAAGGAAGTTAAAGTTGTTCAGAAGGCCTAATGGATATTGTTAAGAACAGACAAAATTGACATAGAGAAGTAAGTAGGGAATTGATGAAATTGAATGAAAACAGCATAATGACAGCTAATAAAAAAGTTATACTATTAACAGTGATTGTGAGATACAGAGAAAAGGGATAGGGAGTAAAAAGAGTCCTTCAAGAGGAATAACAGTTTGATCTTGGTGCAGATATCAGAAACTACTTAAAACAAGAAATTATAAAATTGTTGGAAGTATATCAGAACACAGGTTCAGCTGCCTGCCTCCATGAGAGCCAAACCTGTGAAACATGTGCTGGTGAGGAGGAAAGTGGTTTATTCAAGTGTCAGCCACCTGAGAAGATGGAAGACTCTCATCCCAAAGCCCATTTTAACAGCTCAGTGCAGACAGAGGTTTTATTAGGAGGGAGAGGAAAAGAGGAACAAAGAAGTCAGGGAGTGGGGGGTTGAAAGTTCTCTACGTGTAAGTCAGCACAGTCAGTTCTGCTTATTATTTCAAAATTGGTCCAGCGGAGTTCCAGTTTGTAAGGCTGGGAGTCACTTAGTCTCTGGGAGCCAGAATATCTGTTTGCTGGAGTCAGCCTCAGCATAGAGGCTGGGAAATGAAGCAAGTTCCTGGAATTCTTATACAAATATGGTGATCATCCATGGGTTACATATTAGTTAAGAATTCATGTTTTATAAAATCACTTTTAACAGAAGAGAACAGAGAGGTGGGTTATAGAAGGACTACTGAATTGGAAAACAGGGTCACCTATCATCATTGCCCACTCACTCCACCAGAGCTGAGATGCAAAGATCAGGAAGCTGCAGGAAAACCATTGTCAACAATCACAGGTGCCCAGAGGCCACACAGGAGAATGTGAGGCCATGTGTTGGAGCCTCTGTGTCAGCCACCATTGCTGATGGAGGAAGGGTACCCTTGGTCTCTCTTGTGCCTTCCAAATTTTGCTTGCATGCATCTCATTGACACAGCCTAAAACAAGTTCAGAAATGTAGTTTCCAGGATGCAGGAAATTTAGATCAAGGGAAGAACAAAGAAGCAGGTGGGAATGGAGGCTGATAGACAAGTCCAGGCTATTTATGAAAATGAGAAATAAGAATCCTGGAGCAAACCAAAATTACAGTCTTAAAAACTGTAAAAAGTCCTTTGTTGACCATACACACATCCAGGTTCAGATGACTGTGATACTTCAAAACATAGAGGGGAAAAAACAGCAAGACCTCAGATCTGATTACTTCTCTCAAATACTGCCTGCCTCACCAAACCATTGGCAAGTGCTGGGGAAGAGTGCAGTGCAGTAGTTGCAGTACTGGCTATATCGTTCTCAAAGCCCAGATGGGAAAATCAGTCGTGCGTTTTTTAGAGCAGTAGCTTTCCAAGCACAGTACCCACACCAGCAACAGCAGCACGTGAGACCTGGCTAGGCAAGCAATTTCTCAGGGCCTACCCCAGGCCCACTGAATCAGAGATTTTAGGGGTGAGTTCCAGCATTCTGTTTTAGCAAATCCTCAAGGTAATTCCGATATATACTAATGTTTGAGAGCCTTCATGTTAGATGAAAGAACTCTGGTTATAGGCTCCTATTTAAATGTTAAAATGTCATTATACCCTTAAAATGAGTCATGCACCTAATTAGTTGATATTACCTGGGACTAAAGCATGATTTTTTCATAATATGCTGTATTTTATAAGTTGTATAAATGTATTGCTTGTGAATTTTCTGATTAAACTGAATTTAAGAAACACAGAGACTGTCATTTGAGAAATTATTTCTTGACTTTATTTAATAAAGGCCCAATATACCTTTTGGTATGCAAAACTAAGTATAGCTGATACTAAATAGCACTTAATATGGTGAAGCATCACTTTGGGCACATACTTGCACTAACTAACTTAATACTCACCTGTAGTATAGCTATTATTATCACCTTTTTATAGATGAGAAAATGAAGGTATGTAACAGAGCTGAGATTTCATAGCTAACTAGTTTAACTCCAGGGTCTGCTAATTGCACTGGACATACTGTATTAGAAAGAAAGCAATACTACAAGGGTATTTACATACTCTAGGCACATTTTTAAAAGAAATTGATTTTTGTCTTTTACATGCATGTACAAAATTAGAAAATCATAACTATCTACAATAATAATAAAAGTTCTAGCTTAACTTTTTCTCCATAAAAGTTTTTAAAAAGTAGATATTCATCCTCATAATATTGCTCAATGGTGTTACTAAGTTAAAAATTGGCTTCAAAAATCATACTGCATTAAATAATATTTGCTTTAAATAAGCCATATGCTATTGTGACATCTAATTTTCATTTGGAGATACAGTGATAGACGTGAAAGAGAAACATAATAGAGACAAAACAAGTTATTGCCAAGCTAGGATCTCAATATAAACTGCTTTTCTTTAGTCTAAATTTCATCTTTTCTTGAGATAATGGCTCATATTGTTGTTTTGACTAAGGAAGAACATTTTGAAACTCAGGAAGTCAATAATTCTTTTGAAAGAGAGAATTAATGTGTCTTCAGTGTAACCAATTCCAGTGATATCAGTGGGACCTATTAGAGAAGTATTACAAGCAACATGTGATCACATCTGAACTGTAAGTACTTCCATTTTCTGTTAACTGCTGTTGTGAACAGCTTTCTGATAATGGGAATTTTTTAAAAAGTGGTTTATTAAAATGTCTAGTTTTGGTACCTTCTCATTATTTTAGATAAATTACAACTCTGAATAAGACTTGAAGGCACCATTTTTTAGTGCCAAGGAAATAAAGTAAAGTATGTTCATGGCAGTGAAAATGAAGCTACTATCAGTTCTGTTAGGAAAATAGTATATAGAAGCATTTATTTGCTTTCAGAGAAGAGAGATCTATGCCTCAGGTAGATAATAATTTAATGGTGCGGCTTAAAATGTAATTAATTATTCAAACGCAAAAATAAATTACTCAAATATTTTTAATAATGATTTCCTTCAGCCCGTGTTTAGAGGAACACTAATTAAAAAAACTCAACACTGAATTCCATTTATCAATGAATAAGGTAATATTTTCAAAATATTTTCTGAAAGATTTTAACTAAATGACAACTGAAAAAGGAAAGAAAGAAAAGTTCTATGTTAACCAGTACAATTTATTATTGTAAGAAATGTTTATCACTAAGAGAACTTTCAAAGTTTTAGATCATGAATGATATATAGTAGGTTTGGCAAGCTAGGTTAGTATTAAGGTTCTTTGATTCAAACCATGCCCCAGCCAGTATTTAGGATATATTCCAGAATTTTACTTTTACCTTTGCTTATGTAGGTAATTTCCTGAAGGATTAGGTTTTAAGGAGGATTTTTAAAATCATAGAGACTACTCTTTTCAGTCTTAAAGTAAAATAGATTATACTTTACTGAGAGTAAATGTTTTCATAGGATATTCTCAGCAATAGTAGGCCAAGATGGTTTAACATAGTCCTTGTAATCTGTAATTAATGTGCACAATTTACAGATGGATATTGATAAGTACTATATAACTTAATAATGGAGTAGCATGTAAAGGTTATGCAAAGTATGGAAAAGGTTCTAATTGATTATATAACTGATGCATGGTTCTCTGTCAATACATTCCTTAATATAGGTCGCATATATATTTGTATTACTATTATGTCTACTCTAATAATAAATAATCTTTTCTTCTAAATTTATAATTATGAAAATTCATTTCTTAAAACTGAAATATTAAAAAAGAAATAGTACATGACTTATCTACTATAATGTGACTGGCATACATTCCAGCAGATAAAAATATATTCACTCTATAAACATTTTGACATTGAGTTTATAAGAACAAATAATTTCTAATTTCCCTCATGAAATACATGGGTCCAGATGGAATTTTTATTTATATATTAAGAAGCATTTTATAAAACAGAACTGAAGGCTATATTAGGAAGGAATTTGTGCTATCTTATGAATGAGAAATGAAATATGTTTTACTCTGTGCAAGTCTGTGACCTTTATGGGCAGTTGTCTTACCTCTTTCAGACTGATACAGTACATTCAGAGACAGCATCTCATTCACTGATAGTTGGAAATCAGTTGAAAGCAAAGAACCAAAGCTTAGATTGTAGCACACTCATGACAGAAACTGAACTGGAAGAAAATGGAGCCACCTATAATAATTAAGCAAGCAGGATTTTGTGAGCAGTGAAAATCAATGGTACAGAAACGGACCCCTTTCCGCCCATTGATTTATTTTTCTCCTGCTTGTTTCTTGGAGCTGGACTCAATTACTCAATTTTTCTGATTCCGTTCTCCTTCCTTGTTTTCTCCTTTCCTCTTCCTCTCCTTTCCCTTCATGTTGTCATGGAACATAAGAATTAATAACAAGTTTCCCACAAAAGACAGCAATGTCCTTGTAACCCCCAAGTGTGAATCACCAAATTTGAGCACATATTATTGAACAGCTAAACTGGTAGCTTCATTTGGATATAATTGTTATTATCTAAAATTCATGGGGTGGTCACAATAAAACACTCAATATTCACCTTTGAATATAGTCCTCTCTATGCTTCCCCTTAGTAAATGGCAATCGGTTTTTAAACCAAAAAACATAGAAAACCTCTTTGATTCTTCTTTTCCCCTCAACCCAGCATTCATTTAAGTAACAAATCCTGTTAGCTCCCCCTTCAAAGGACGTTCTAAGTCCTCCTGTGTATGTTTGTTTCTGCTGCAACCTCCTTAGTCCAAGTCAACATCATTTCTTATTTCCACAGTTGCTCCTGACCAATCATCTATTTTTCAGCATTGTAATCTCCATAGGGAAGGGGAATGATATTTAAAAAAATCTAAATCAGGGCAGATAAGCCTTCTACATAAACTGTCTATTTGAAATTCTCCACTGGCATATTTATTGTGATATAAATCCAAACTTTTTGTCATGGCTTAAAGGGCCCTATCATTCTGGCCTGTCCTTTATTGTTTTCCAAATTCCAAATACTTTCATTTCTCTTTACCACCACTTTCCTGTCCTGACTGCTACACTTGCTCAAGCCTTACAATTCTGCAGTGGCTCTCCTGTCTGCCCAGAATGATTTTCCCCCAGATCATTTTCATCATTTGAGTATCAGCTCAAATTATAGTATTTTTCACAATATTTATTAATATCTGAAATTATGGTATCAAGTTATTTAATTCCTTGTTTATTGATCTAACTGTTTATTTAACTCAATAAAAGAAAAGATTTTTTCTGGATTATTCATCATCATATATTCTCTTCTATAACAGTATAGTAATCCCTCAATAATTATCACTTAATAAATGACCATAAACTGTATTCCAATCTCACAATTTATCAGTGTACAAAATTTAAAGCAACCACTGGAAGTCAAACTGGGCATTGTGAGAAGACATATAATGATTCCAAAGATCTAATCAGTGTTAAGAATGATGCTTCATCACTTGAATGCATGGTACATTTATAATTTATTTATTAGGGACTTTCAAAGCACTCATATGAAGTTAAATGGATAATTTAGTCATTACTATTGATTTAGGGATTCATGGTGATGGATGTTGTACCAATCTCATGTTAAAGAAAATTTTACAAAATCCATATCACAGGCAAGAGGAGCCTAAGGAAGGGTGATAATTAATTATAGTGTGATATCTGGGATGAGATACTGGGTGCACCTTGAATACCCAGCTTGTGTGATAGGGGAGGCTGTGTCACTGGACCCTACAGGACATCTACTACATTAGGCCACTGTATCAAGCCTAGGAGACATAGTAGTTCTATTCTATGTAATATATAAAAATAAACACAGAGAAGCTGCCAAAATGAGTAGACAGAGAAACATGGCCTAAATGTAAAAACACAACAAAAATACAGAAAAAGAACTAAATAAAATGGAGAAAAGCAATCTATCAGATGCATAGTTCAAAACACTGCTTATAAGGATGCTCAAGGAACTTAGTGAGAATCTCAACAGCATAAAAAAAGATCCAGTCAGAAATGAAGGATACACTAACTGAAATAAAGAACAATTTATAGGGAATAAAGAGAAGAGTGGGTGAAGCTGAGAATCAAATCAGTGATTTGGAATATAAGGAAGCAAAAAACAACCTATCAAAATAGCAAGAAGAAAAAATAATCTAAAAATATGAGGATAGTGTAAAGAACCTCTGGGACAACTTCAAGTGTACCAACATTCACATCATAGAAGTGCCAGAAGAAGAGAGAAAGAAATTGGAAAACTACTTGAAAAAATAATAATGAAAGAAATTTCCCTAACTTGGTGAAGAAAATACACATACAAGTACAGGAAGCACAGAGAGTCCAAAACAAGATGGACCCAAACAGGCCCATTCCAAGACACATGATAATTAAAACGTCAAATGTTGAATACAAGTGTTTTTAAAAGTAAATGTTAGCCCTGGCTGGTGTGGCTCAGTGGATTGAGTGCTAGCCTGCGCAACAATATGTCCCGTGGTTTGATTCCCAGTCAGGGCACATGCCTGGGTTGCAGGCCTGGTCCCTGCTAGGAGGCACACAAGGGGCAACCATTGATGTTTCTCTCCCTCTCTTTCTCCCTCCCTTCCCTTCTCTCTAAAAGTAAATAAATAAAATATTTTTAAAAATATAAAAATAAAGTAAATGTTAGAAGCAGCAAGAGAAAAGCAGTCAGTTACCTACAAGGGGGTCCCCATAAGACTGTCAGCTGAGTTCTCAAAAGAAACTTTGCAGGCTTTAAGGGATTGACAAGAAAAAATCAAGGTAAGGAAAAGCAAAGACCTACAACCAATATTACTCTATCCAGCAAAGCTATGATTTAGAATTGAAGGACAGATAAAGAGCTTCCCAGACAAGAAAAAGCTAAAGGAGTTTAACATCACCAAACCAGCATTATTTGAAATGTTAAAGGGTCTTTTTTAAGAAAAAGAAAGAGATAAATATGAACAATAAAATGTCAATAAATACATATCTATCAACATTTGAATCTTAAAACAAAATAAACAAGCACAACAGAAACAAAATTATAGATACAGAGTATGTTTTGATGGTAGACAGATGGGAGGGGTATTGAGGGGATGTGTGAAAAAGGAAGGGATTAACAAGTACAAATTGGTAGTTATAGAATAGTCATGGGAATGTAAACCACAGATTAGGGAATAGAGTAGCAGAAGAACTTATATGCATGATCCATGGACCTAGACAATGATGTGGCGATTGCCTGAGGGAGTGGAGCCGGGCTGGATGGAGGGGGACAAAGGGGAAAATTTGGGGACAACTTTAATAGCATGAACAATAAAGTTTAATTAAAAAGTAAACAAAAAACTATCCTTGGTGACTAAAAAAATTCAATCTCTCTCTCTCTCTCTCTCACACACACATGCATACACACACACACTGAGAATAGCAATAAAATGAAGGAAAAAATCCCTTTTGTAAATACTGTGGTAGTGCTATTCTTTAGTCAATGCCCTTGTATATTAAGCTATCTTTTGCTATTTTAGAGAAGCAAAATTTTATTAATGATTTTGCCAAATACATTGTGTTTCAAATTGCTTAATGATCTGCCCTGGCTGGTTTGGCTCAGTTGGTAGGATCATCCTTTGAAGCCCAAAAGGTCCTGGGTTCAATGTTGCAGTTTCAGTCCCTGGTGTGGTGCATGTGAGAAGGCAACCAATTGATGTTTTTCTCTCACACTGATCTCTGTCTGTCTGTCTGTCTCTCCCCCTCTTCACCTTCCTCTCTCTCTCTGAAAAAAATAAAAAAATATATACTTGGGTGAGGATAAAAAATAATTGCTTAATGTTCTGAAGAATAAATTGTTTTACGACACGGGCTATATTAGTCTGGGTTTTTCAGAGAAACCAGTAGGAAATAAATATACATATATTTGATATTTATTTATCATATATATATGAGGTCTTCCCAGAAAAAGCCCAGCCACTGTTTTCATGACATTAGTATAACCTGGCAGCCAAGAAGATTGGGCTGGAATGCACATGTGTGATCAAGGATGACTTCACTTTACTAGTCAGTGGGAATAGTAGATTCCATTGAGTGAGCATGTGTAGCCATTGCATTTAAAATGACTGAACGAGTAGAGCAACTAATCTGCATCAAATTTTGCATGAAGCTTGAACATTCATCCACAGAAACACTAGTCAGATGATTCAGAAGGCCCCAGCAATGGGCAACTGGTTATTGGCAGCTTCATCATGGCAACATGCCCTCACATATCATGTCTTGTGTAGTTTCGTGATGAAACATCAGATCACCCAGGTGATTCAGCCCCTCTACAATCCAGGTTTGGTGCCCTAAAACTTCTGGCTTTTCCCAAAACTAAAATCACCTTTGAAAGGGCAGAGACTTCAGACTGTTGATGGGATTTGGGAAAATATGATGGGGCAACTGATGGCAATTAGAACTGTGTGAGGTCCCAAGGTGCCTACTTTGAAGGGGCTGAGGTGTCATTGACCTAGGTACAATGTTTCCTGTATCTTATATCTGCTTCAGTAAATGTCTCTATTTTTCATATTACATGGCTGGATACCTTCTGGACAAACGTTATGTATATTTATCTTTCACAATTTATTCTAAGAGATTGTTTTATATGATTATGGAGGCTGAGAATTCCCATGGTTTAAATTCTTCAAGCTAGAGACCCTGGAGAGTTGATGGTATACAGTATTAGTTCACCCTTATCTGTAAGGGACATGTTATAAGACCTCCTGTGGATGCCTAAAATTGAAAATAATACAGAACCCTATATAAACCAAGTTTTTTCTTATGTATACACACATCTATGATCAAGTTTAATTTACCAATTATTGATAGGTACAGTAAGAGATTAACAATGATAACTTAATAATTGAGCAATTATAACAATAACTGTAATAAAAGTATGTGAACATTGTTTCTCTCTGTCAAAATATCTTATTGTAGTATACTCACGTTTTTAGTTAAAAGAAGCACTTAATAGCTGGCTTGTCTTTGCCATATCCAAAAGGCCAGTATAACTACTTCTGCACTTGGCACTGTTATTAAGGAGAATAGGGGTTACTTGATCACAGGCACTGTGATACCCTAAAAGCTGATCTGAAAATGGAGGTGACTATAAAGTAACTGCTAGAAGAGAGGAATGATTCACATGCCAGACAAGACAAGGAAAACACTATGGCTTGAGTTCTTATCACATTACTCAGAACAGGGCAAAATTTAAAATTTATGAGTTATTTATTCCTAGATTTTTTATTTAATATTTTCAGACTGTGGTTGACTGCAAGTGATGGAAACTGCAGAAAGAGAAACCACAGATAATAGGGAACTGCTGCAGTTGCAGTAGAATCCAAGTCTGAAAACCATCAGGCAGAAGTCTCACTTACTCAGCCTTTTGTTCCATTTTGTTCCATTCAGGTCTTCAACAGCTCAGGTGAGGCCCCCTCATAGGGGAAAGAATAGTCTGCTTTATCTGCATTTAGATTTAAACATTCATCTCATCTGAAAACACCCTCACAGATATACCCAGAATAATGTTTAACCAAATATCTGGACACCACAGGGTCCAAGGAACTTGACATATAAAATTAACCACCACAATGACAATCTAGAAATTGTTAACTAAAATGAAATTCAAATTTTCATTGAAAGTTAGACCTTTATAGCAAAGCTAGTGAATAAAAATTCCTTTTTGCTCAAGGCAATTCAGCACTAATGTATCATGTTATAATTACTTTTAATAGTTTAGTTTTTTCAACATTTGTCCAATATATCAGTTAAGAAAATATAATAAAATAAAAATATATAAACACAAACTGTGTGAGAACAAAACAAGAATATATTCTTTTATATTTCAATTTGTGTGGATGAATTTTCTAAAATAGCAGATATTTCCTGAAGGCAAATATGAGAATTTCTTGTCTTGCGATTTGATTTTGTACTAGTTGATAAAATACAACTAGTTTGAAAGTAAAATGACAAAAATAGTCTATAATTTAGCATTAGGTTTACTGACATTTAAAGGAAAGAAAGTTTCAATAGGATTAACATTTTGTTAAATGGATGCAAGGCATTGCCTTAATTTTTTTCTTCCTAATATATATACTTTTGACACATTGGCTAACTTTCATTTTACCAGGTTAACACCAACAACCATATGGCATAATATCCATAACTACATTTTGTGAGCTACTTCCCTTGATTCATCATTTCATGCATCCCAGATCATCAAAAACATCTAACCTTAGCAATCCAATGTTGTTTCAAAGATTTAATAATCTAGTTTAATTTGCACATTTTCACACATCACATACTTTCCTTTTTTCATAATGGAGGGCAGCCAGAATTTAATTAGATCACAGAGTTCACACCACAGGATATACAGTCTTTTAATTAGTAGCATATATTGTTTCAGACACAACCATTAACACTATGAACAAATCACACAGAAGCCCAAAGTGTTACTGGAAACATATTTATTTACTATTTATTGTTTTCATTTATAAAAGTTCATCTGCCGTCTGTTATTAGGAGGATATAAAAATGTTATTTAAATAAAATGTCTTCTAACACTAAGACAAAAGTAGAAAATACAATTACATTTTGAAATGTGTGTGTTTCTTAAGACTTATTTCTCAGTTGTGGAAAGCAAATTTCTGTCATTTCCTTCCTTTTAGGCTATCTTATTTTTTCTTTGTTTCAATGAGTCATCATGTGTGACATCTGAAACCTCACACACATAGGAATATTTTATATCTTCTTTCAAAAAATAAGGAGAAAAGTAGTTTTGATTCATTCAAAAATGTCTGTCCAATTATCATTTTGAATGTCTTGTTTCCCTATGGTCTTCCTTCTTTTCAGTTTATTAGACTGTAGGCTTATTCAAAAGTTGTTTTTACATATAGAGCAAAGCTATCACATTTTTTTAACATTCCATTCATTTTTATAAAAGGCAAAAAAAAGCTTTTAACTGAAGCTCTTAGACATTTCTATAACTAACATAAAATGAATGTAACAGTAAACAGAATTCATTTGAGATACATTATTTATAGAATAGTTCAAAAGGCACCATCTGCAATTATAAAATGCAGAAATTTCATCAGTTATGTATATTATTATAAATATTCACATTCCCAACTGGGAATTTAAAGTAAAACATTAAATTACAAAATATTTAAGAACAATATTACATAGAAATGACTACAACAATGTTATCAGTATATGGGGCATCATGTAAGCTACTTTGCAAACTGTATTGGTTTATTTATTTTTAGTCTACCACTTATTAGTAATTTGAAAGTGCACAATTTGCATTATTTTCTGGTTTGTTTTAGTTTTTTGGGGGGTAGAAAAATGTTTAAAGAAACTTAACAATGAAAAATTGATAAGTACATTTTTTACAACTTGAATTTTTCTTTTTTAAAATTTTTCCATATTTTTATTGTTGTTCAAGGCTGCCTATTATTAACTGGAAGAGTTTATGATAAGATAAATAGTCAATTAACATGTATTTTACATGTTATATGAACTATATACTGTGTTCTTACCATAAACTAGAGAAATGTGATTAAGAAAATCATAAGGAAGAGAAAATATATGTCCAGTATTTATTGAAAAAATCACATATAAGAGGACCTGCACAGTTGTTCAAGGATCATCTGTATATTTTTTAAGGAACCCTACAACTGGGTTCATTCAAACTTGTATAAAAAATAAAAAAAAACTTTTAAACTAAAATGCTTATCAATTTCTAAAATATTTATCAGTATTTCACTATATTCAAAGTTTCAGGAAAAATTTAGTGTTCCACTGTTCCTGCCATTTTTTAAGTAATAGATACCTAATACTATATTTCAACTGTTAATACTTTTTGTTTAAAGTTACAGAATTTTCAATTAGCTAAATTGTTTTTATTTATTTTTTTATTACTGTTGTAATATAAGGAAGATATCATGCTTTATTAAAGGTAAAATTGCTTATGATATCACTGTTACCTAGAGATTATTCAAAACAATTTTAATAGTAATTAGAGAAATTTCAATTATTCTTGGCTGAAGTAATTTATGACTAAAGACATTTCTTTTGGTATGGTGTTCTATTCAAATGTCATCCATACATAAGAACCGCAACAATCTATCATTTTTCAAATGAATATATTGAAACAAAATGACTTATGAAAGAGTAGAGTGTTTTATCCAACATATATCAATTTTTTATTTTATTTTATTCTAGCTTTACTAAGGTATGATTGAAAAATAAGATTGCATAGACATATGTTGCACAATCTGAATTTTTTAAATGTACAATGTGATGATTTCATGTACACATACATTTGAAATGCAATAAGTTAATACATCCATTTCCCTAGTTGCCTTGTTGTGTGTGTGAGAACACTGAAGTCCACTCTCTTGGCAACATTTCAAGTGTATGTCAACTGTTCATGAAGACTTTTCTGTGTAGTGACTTTTCACAAAGCAAAATTAGGAAATTATATAAGGAAGGACTATGAAGACATCCAGTAGAAACCTAAGTCTTTGTAAACCTTTCTGGTCTCACTTTCCTTTGTTATTTCCTTCCCTTCAAACATCTTTCCTATGATGTCCTTTTTGCTTGATCCCTAAAGGAGTGTAATACATACACACCTGAGCTTAGCTGGGTATATTTAACCTGTCACTGTTATGCTATTAAATTGTAAGCAAATTGTTAAATTTATTTTTTGTTATAACTGGACATTTATATATGTTTACCTTGACCTTTTCTACATGAAATATTTTGCTGATGGGTTCTATGCTGTCGTGAAAGCTTGGAACCACTTAAAATGAGTAGGAGGAATGTGGGAGAGCAATATTGTGTTTACTGGAACGTGAAAGGCTTTAAGCTTTAGAGAACAGAAAAGAATAGTTCCTGGCTGAAGGTCAACTAAGAGAAATTGTGGATGCTTGAATAGAAACTACCATGAAAAGTTATTTTGGTGTAATAGCATTTGCATTGTAGTTATTGCAAGTCTTTGTTTAGTATTGTTTTGAACCTCTAAATTCATTAAGAGTACTATCAAAAAATATTTGTCACATATATCCTTTTTAATAGGGCCCGAGCATCACTAGCATATTATAATGCTCTCTGTCTTTTAAGTAGCTCTTTAGAGTACACTATCATCTCACATTTTACTTGGATTCAAGGGCTCTGAAATGCTTTTGGCGAGTGAAAAGCTTCTGACTCTTGAACACTCTCTATCTGTAGATGTTAGCACACTTCATGGCTAAGGTCCTGGGCTTAGGTAATGATCATCCCTGCTGCACAGTGCTGATGCTGTACTAAAGTCATAAAGGGAAAGAGTATCGTACTAGATATTAAAAGTTTTAGGGTACTTGGAAATACTTAGAAGGATATGTTTCAGAAGAGAGTAGGTAAATCTGTAAGCAATTAGGAGTCAGTGAAAGTCCTTTGCCATTGCTATATAAAGGACATCATAAACACAGCACAAGAGTGGAGAGATTTTTATGGACATTATCTACAAGCAATATTGTCTGGGCCTACTGTGACCTCAGGAGACTAGCAGGAAGTGAAAGAGTATTTGCTTACCTACTATGTCTGGTGTGCCACACATTTCCACAGTAGCTATGCTTTAATATTTAACATAGCAGCTCTCCTTTCATTTGTTCAGTCACTCCAAGGTCCAAAAATGCATCCCTGCTATTTGCATGAGCATGCACATATTTCAAATCTTGCATGTACAAAAAGTTTGAGGATTACTGGCTAGGGCATTCAAATTACCATTAGTCTGGTTTACAAGGAATGTGAATCACATTTGAGTGGACTGGGAAAAAGATAATTAACCAATAGTAATGTATAGCTAGGTTTATGGTATTAAAATGTGTAAGAATATTTTGAAAGCTCAAGGCTTTCTTTAAAATAACGAAGCAAATAAATATGTCATATTAGCAATTTTTTCTATCTAAAAATGGGTTATTTTCAAATCTTACTTTTTGATAATACGGAAAAAGCATTCCTGAAAAGCAACTTAGATCATTTGAGCTCAGTTACAAATGGCAGTTTTTCTCTGGGTGCTGGCTCAAACCCTGCGAGAAGGTGAGCAGCCCAGTTTTTAGGACACTGAATTGTCAGCTGCTCTCGTTTTCATCCTCAATTCTTCTCAGATACTATGCTGTGGCAGTTTACTTTCTCCTTTTTTTTTATAGCAACATCTTTGTCAAATATGGCAAGTGAACATTTGTAACCTTTTTCATCCTTCTAAGCTGACTATTCTAATTGTACATCCACTTGTCCAGACATTGGAGTGCATGTAGGTACTGGTTGGCTTGCTACTTTTTTCTTCTAATTCAGAGCTGATATGTTTTAAACACATCTATTTAAAACAAAACACACAACAATAAAAAAATCTTCAAGGAGGATGCTGGTGATTCTGTAGAAAACTCTGTGTGTGTGTGTGTGTGTGTGTGTGTGTGTGTGTGTGTGTAATTTGTGTGAGAGACAGAGATCCAGACAGATTTCATTAAATAAAAAAAAAAATGCAATGCATATCTGTTTAGTAGTATATTGACGTTTGCAGAACATCCTTATCAAAATGTAATGACCCTAAAGGTAAATATTGATTTTCCTTTCTTCTCAGACTTATTTCATTTGTGATATTGACTTTGTCACGAATGAAAGTTTGCTTAAAGTACAGTGTTACAGGTTGCAGAGCAATACTACATGAAAGGCTGGCAGCCCTCTGTAGTCCGCAAGGAACAAAGAGGTGCATTGCTAGCAATGATATGTGAAGCCAAAGCCAACTCCCCTTTTTTCTTTCTTTTAAACAATGTTAAGATTGAAATTTGATTTATTTTAATTTATTTTAAGTATGTGTGTTAGAGCTTTTAAGTGTCTTGTCAGTGTGAATTTGGATTTGGCACAGGCATAGGTTAGTGCATTAGTTTCCTAGGGCTGTGTAACAAATACCACAAACTGGGTAGCTTGACCAAGAAAAATTTAATATCTCATCTTCCTGGGGGCTAGAAGTTCAAGATCAAGGTGTAGGCAGAACCATGTTCCTTCTGAAGGCTCTAGGGGAGAATGTATTTGGAGCCTCTCTCCTAACTCCTAACTTCTGATAGTTTTTTGTTTGTGGCAGCGTAAGAGATTATTGGGTGTTCTTTCACTGCTCAGCCCTTCTACAGGACTCTCTGGGGATTATATGGTGGGAGTAGGGGGGTGAGAATCTTTGATTAGCTATCTCTTGAGTAGGTTATTTTTTAGCTCTGTAGGGGTAGAAATTAATTTGTAGAAAACTGATAGTAATGCACAGATTCTGGTCATAATAATGCAAATGAATCTTCTTCAGTAAAGATACATTCATTTCCTCCTTATGGAAAGGATCACCCCAAAGACAATAATTTATTGCCTCGTAGGATACTAACTGGTTTGCACCTATCAGCAACTCCAGTTCAGCATTCCTATTTCTCATACACTCAAGTTCTCTTTTAAACTAATCCTAATATTTGTTTTAGTCGGCTTGGGCTTCCATAACAAATACCATAAACTGGTGACTTAAACAACAAATACTTATTTCTCATGCTTCTGAAAAACTAGAATTCTAAGATCAGGGTGATAGTATGGTTCAGTTCTTGGTTAGGGCCCTCAACCAGATTTTCACATTCAGGGTTCTCACATTCACTTGGCCTTCCATTGGTACTGGCATGGAGAGACAGAGAGAGAGAAAGAGAGAGAGAGAGAGATGGAGATATTTCATATATTCCATATCTCTTCTTCATTAATTCCATCATGGCAACTACACCCTTAAGACTTCATCTAAACCTACATACCTACCAGAGGGCCCACCTGCAGATATTATTACATTTGGGATTAAAGTTTCAACATGTAAATTTGGGTGGGACACAAACATTCAGTCCTTAGGAACATCATACTGGTTGTGTCATTAATGTGTCAAATGAAATATTTCACATTTTACATTTGAATTAGAATCATACCTTTTAGTTTTTTGAAAATTTGACATACAGCACTATCAGCCAAGTGAGCACTGATTAGTAGGCTGTGGAACCCTTTGTCAAAATACTAATCTCAAGGTCTTGAAATGCATCAGTCATGGACTATTATTCTTTTTGAAAACCTATTACAGCCAGCTATCTAAATGCTATAAATATTCTTTTTACTACCATTCATTGCTGCATTTTCCACTTAAGGCCCTATATCCTTTTTTTATAAACTAATTTGATAAAAAATTAAATAGATATTCACACCAATTTTACCTCAAGCCACCACAGTCAGGCATCTGTCCCTTCTCACCCTTGCATCTGAAGGCACTTTGGCAAAGTCCCCTAAAGACTTTCCAATCACAAAATCTAATTAATTTATTTTTTGTGTTATTATTGCTAGCTACATTTGAGATTTTCAATGCTGTTTAACACACATTTCTCCCTGAGAGAGTGTTTACCCTTGGCTTCCTTGGCTGTTCTCCATTCTGGTTTGTATTCTTTCTATGCCTTATTTCTGGTTCTCCTGTTTAGCTCCTGATCCTCTGCTCACTTGGCTTCAGAGCATACCCATAAGGCTGATACAGCTAAGATGCCAAAACCACTTTGGAGGTGTTTATTTTAACAATGGCATCTTTCTGTGTCTCTCTGATACACATTTACAATGTCATGTTGTTTATCCTTCACCCCTTTGAGTCTCAGACCAGTAAAAGTGGCAGATGTGGCAATGCAGGGGGAACAGAGGCTTTGCCTTCAGAGACATTGCAGGTTCCATTCTTGCCTCTTGGGATTGTCTCTCCAGTCCACCATATGAAGAAGGACGGTGTGAAGGATGCAAAGCAAGTGGAGGAAATAAGCCAGTGCAAGGCCCCAGATCTCTGACTGAAGCCATTTTATATCTTCCATTTTGGCCAGAGTATTAACTCAATATAGCTACATGAGTGAGTCCAGGTGAGATAAGTAGAAATGCCTAGCCAACCCACAGAAAAGTGAAAAATAATAAATCATGGTTGTGTTAAGCCTCTAAGTTTGAACTTGTTACATGGCAATAGATGATTGATACATACATAACTTTATAATGAAATCTCCAAATCTCTTTCTTCTCCATACACAGTTGATTAAAGGATAATCCCCTGATGTTCCAGAGATATTTTAATGTCAACATCTTCAAAACTGAATTAACGATATTATAGCTTTTTCTACTCCATAATTCAATGACTATTTCCCCTGTGATTTCTCCCATGTTAGTGAATGACACTTCTACACAGCCAGTTAATAGAGCAAGCAATAAAGAAGTTATCTCTGTTGTTTTCTCTTCCCCTACTTTATCGTGTCACCAGGTGGCCAAGATTAATTGGCCCCACTTCCTTAACATCTATCTCCCTGATCTCTATTCTCTTCCCCATCTTCATTGCTTTAACTAGATCATGCTTATATCTTCTTAGACTTTACACTGTTCTGATGGCCTCTCTTGTTATCTATGGGACTGTATAATTTCTTTTGTATTGCAGCAAGTTTTTCTCAAATGCAAACTACCAGTATATATTATCATTTTGGTAACTGCTTAAAACATCAATAATGGCTCATCATTGCCCACAAAATTATTCAACCTTTTTATCAACACAAAGAAGGTTCTGTCAGATCTATCCCAGTCTCCCTCCTTTACTCCCTTCACTGCATACTAAGCTGTAGTCAACACTGAGCTCCCTAATGCAGTGTGACACAGAGTTTCTTGCTCTGTATCCACTCAAGTGCCCCACTTTTCCTAGAGTAATTCCTCCTCTCCATTTCCTTAAAATGTCCCATTCTTCTTTTTTTATCTTCCTCATACCCAATATGTGTGGCTATTGTAGGATCAATAGCTGTCTGTTTCTCATATTTATGTACGTACCCAGATTCCTGTATCATAGTTAAGATTTCCCAAGAAGCAGGGCTCCCTAGAGGCAATGATTCAAATGAAAGTGATTTGGTAGATAAACCTAGAATATTACTGTGGAGTAGTGAGACTACTATAGTCAAGAATAATAAATAAATTATGAATATCAAGCTAAATACAACTGTAGGCAACTGCAGCTGAATCCTGTAAGAAAATTCTGGAAAAAAAAAAGGTAGAACATAAGCCTCAGAATTACATCACCCAAGGGGTGAGGGAACCATGGTACTTATACACTGATTTTAGTTATAAGATATGAGCTACTGTTAGATGGGATGCTGTGTGTGTGTGTGTGTGTGTGTGTGTGTGTGTGTGTGTGTGTGTGTAATTATTTCTTTGGCTTGTTCTGAGGCAGGGACAGAGTGATCTTCTGAGACTACCAATATGGCCCCAGGAAAAAGGGAATCAAGTGAAAGACATACTTTAAGATGCTGTGGCTTCAGGGATAACAAGAAATGCCATTTCCATTATAAAGTCCTTTCCTGCAGAAATATTGCCATATTTATTATTTTATCTCCAGGGCCTAACTCAGTCACTGCTTGGCAGTATGTTGGGAGGACATACACAATTGTCAATGAATAAATTATGTAAGTGAAAACCCATTGTACACTAGTAGCTTTCAGTCAGCGCATACTGAATATTTACTATATGTCAGGAACTGCCCTATCTTCTTCACAGACATAGAACTACAGTGAAACAAGTAAATGATGTTAATTGTTTTTAATGTTGGAAATATGAGAGAAAAAATATCAGTGAACCAATCAACTTAATCAGTAATAATTTTCAAAGGTTAGAAATCAATTAACCTTTCATTGAATACAACTATAAGCCTACACATTTTCAATTATTTACAACTAAGAGAGCAGCAGGAGAGTTAAGAGAGTAACCTCAGTGCTGGACTGTCTAGATACGGTCACTAGTTTCACTACTTGACCTTGGACAAATTATCTCCTATCTCTGTTTTGTGAAAGAAGCATAACAGTTTTTAAATCATAGGGTTCTGAGGGTCATATGAATTGACAAATTCAAAGAACATAGAACCATGCCAGGCACACTGTAATCACTCAAGAAGTGTTTCTTAGAGGAGAATGAGCTTATTTTCAAAGACTTCAGGCCTGTTGATCTGTGTATCAATTACAAGCAAGAACTGTGACTGAAATTTGTTTTATCTGTAAAATTCTGTGACATTTCAAATGTTACTTATAATAGACTACCATTAATTTTAACATAGCATATACTATGTTTACTCTATGAAATAAATTAGATACATCCTTTTAGATATGCATACTCAAGTTTTAGAAGCAACAGCAGAAGATATCATATGTAATGAGGAAAACAGGATAATTACTATGAGGTCTTTTATAACTAGCTGCACAATAAGAGGCAGTGTTCATATTAGCAAAGAGACCTTTATCTCTGTTATATTTGTCTGCTATAATTATGCACAATCACACCAAATTAAAGCAGCAGCCCTGGATCATAGACTTCTCGGTGTTCCAGTCCTGCAGTGCCCAGTTGGAAGTAAGAGCAGAAGGGAAGTAGCTGACAGGTGGGTAAGCAAATGTGCTTCTGGTGCCCAGTTCCTGAGAAAACCAAGGAACAGTCACCAAGATCAGAAAACTAATTGGAAAAGCGTTGGCTGTATAGAACAGTGTTTCCTATTGCTCCTTTAGGACATCTCTCCTTAATTTCCTTTCACATGAGGACTGATATGTTTTATATATTTTAGCCAATTTCTGTAAAAATGTTCCATGAGGGAATGTCAAAGTTGCTTAACTCTGCAGGCCTGGCTAGACCTAATAGACATTGTTTTTTGTTTGGAAACAATGGGGCATGTGGATTGGTAACAGACTGTTGAATACAGAGGCTTCCTTCCAAAATTTGTCTTCAGATCCTAGAATTCAGTAGTTCATTCTGCTGCTAGAAGATAAACATGCCATTCTCTTGAAAGTGTGGCCAAATCAGTCTTATTTAAGTATAAAGGTAAAGGTAGGGTTTATTTTGTGTTTAACTTATTCTGCCTCCAACATGGTATTCTATCCTCTGGGGCATTGTTCATGTAAACTTTATGCATCATCTGATTTTATTTTTCCACTTTAGAAAAATTTACACAGAAGCTGTTATCTTTCGCTGTAATCTTTTATGGCAAAAATAAGTTTAGGAGGTGATAGAAAATGTGAGGAATCCTGAAAAGTTATGAAATTTCTGAAAAGCATCTGCAACCCGCAGAGCATATTCCCTCTGGCCATGACCAGGCAGGACAGCACCTCATATTTCTCTCTGTGTGAAGTTTTTTTTTAAAAATGAAAATAAAATAGTGCAGGGCAATGCGCGCAGTCTGAAGGCTGAGAAAGCAGAGATGTACTCCAAGTCTGGAGGACAGCCTGAATCATAGTAAGGACACAAGAACTTAGTAAACAATAAAAGAATCCCACCAATGTGTTTGGAGATTTGGACAGAAAACAGCACTAAAAAAGATACCATAAACAACAATAAAATCCCCCATCTCACTTATGCTGTTTCTTCTCTACAGAAGTGACACATACACTTCTAAGAAAGGAAACTAATTTGAGGTCCCACGAGATCCTGGAGGCTTCACACAGGCTCTCATTTGACCCTCACGACAGTCTGATGTGGTTATGTTCCCCATATTTTACTCATGAGATGACTGAGTCTATGAAATAATTTTTCTCTCTCCCTTCTCATACTATTGGTAACTGGAAGAGCCATGATTTAAACTCAGGATTGCAAGGGGAAGGGTTTGGAGCAACAAGTATAATGGACACATGGACAAAAATTAGCAGGGGTGGAAATGGGAGGGAGGTGGGGAGGGCTGGGGAGGTGGGCTGGGATGGGAGTAAAAGACAGAAAACTGTACAAGAACAACAATTTAAAAAATTAAAATTTAAAAGAAAAAATAAATAAATAAGCAAACCCAGGGTTGCCCCCAAACTCAAGTTTTCCCTTGTATCTTGTTGTCTATTTGGATCCAGTACATAATTATGAAAAAATAAGTCATGATATTGTTCTGAATAATTTTAATGAAAAATGCTTTAGAAAAAAATAAAACTTTACTGACTTATACAAATTACTTGCTTTCATTCTATATTAGCGTAAAACTACCAATATCAGTGACCCCTAAAATCCTCAGCCAGTTTGAGGTCAGAAAAATATTTTACTGAAGCATCAATAGTTCTTCCTCCATCCCTAAATGTATTGAAGCTGTGGCTGTGTCCCTCATCATATCAGTCTCCAGGGGGTGGGCCACCTAGATGGCCAGTGACTCAGCAGTATGGGCTTTGAGGGCACCAGTAGAACAATCGTATGTTTCAATTTCTATACAAAAAGCTCTGTTTCTTTAACAATACTGACAACCACTCTCCTATGGAATACAGACCATCTTGTGCAGGTTCAAACATCCATTCCTAGTCCAAAGGGAGCAAAGCAGGTTAGGTGCACTGAATGGGTGCTCTCCCCTAAGGTTGCCTTAGCAGCTCTTGCCCTTCCCTTCTATATTGTCATTGTTAGTGAGTCTTCAGTTGTTTCACTTGTCTGACTAGTTTCCTTCTCAAGCCCATTATTAAAATATGCTGTCACATCGCTAGTCATTGTAGCCCACTCCTCTGCAGAAAACATGTACTTCTTTCTTATGTCAATGTTATGCTTCTAACAACTGCTTGTGCCTTTTTTCTGGGGATGGTTGGGGCTTCTTCAAAGGGCTGTGGTGTATAATAACCAACATTTTCTCAAAAGTCTCTCCTAAGTTTCTTTCCATTACAAAATTTGCTTTCCTTATGAACTTTAGTTAGAGCACAGATTTTGCCTGTGCACGCGCGCGCGCGCACACACACACACACACACTCACACACATTGTAATACTTTGTTTACAAACGTTTATTGAGCAGAGAACATATATTCCAGGCACTTTTCTAAGCAAAACTCAGAAGCTTTCCTGAAAACAAAAACAACCAAACAAAAAAGAAACAGAGATCTGCACCCTCCTGAAGCTCATGTGGGCTAGAAGAAGAGTAGGAAATAAACAATAGGTATAATAGATAAAGCATAGGGCAAGGCAAAGGAGAATGGGGAGTGTGTGGCTTGCGATTTGAAACAGGGCAGTTATCTCATTAAGAAAGTGACATTTGGGCAAAAGTTTTAAACAGGTGAGAAAATTAGCCCTGAAGATATCTGGAGGGAAAATGCAAAGGCCCAAAGGCAGGTGTATTGGAGGAATAGTACACAGGTTCCAGAATGGTGAAAGCCTTGTTGAGGGGTGTGGTGGAAAAGGATTTCAGAGAGATGACTGGAGTTGGTCGTATAATCTTTATTTTACACTGAGGAAAATGGAGAACCTTTGAAAGTCTTTGAGCAGAGGAGTGGCATGATGTGAGTTGTTTTAAAAGGATTACCCTGGCAATTATGTTGAGGACAGAGTGTAGGAGGACAAGGGCAAAAAGAATATTTTACTAATCGATGATAGCTACTCCTCAGGGAGTAGCAATAAAGGCAGAATGAAGAGATTTCCTGACACATGAATGTTAGAGAAATGAGGAGTCAAGAATAACTTTAAGGTGCTGGCCTGAGCAACAGCATGGATAGAGCTCCCATTAACTGGTTGCAGATAGAGCCAGGTTTGGAGATGAGGTCATTGTAATTTCTGATATGTTAATTTTAAGGTATTGCTTAGATAGACATACAAGTTATTAGCCAGTTACGTTAAACAGAGTTGGCCTAGAGATAGATGTTTGGGAGATAATCACTATTACTATAAGATCTAAAGCTGGTTCTTTTCTCTGTTTAATTATTTTCCCCTTGACACTTATCACTATTAAAATTCAACATACTATCTTGATAAAGAATACCTAAGATACTATATATTTTACTTTTTTATCTTTCATTTTTACTTGCCTCTTTCTGCCAGAATAGAATATACAGGTGGTGGTTTGTGTGTGTGTATGTGTTTCTCTGCTGTGATACATGAAGCCAAAAACTTGCACAGCTAAAAGCTTTTCTGAAAGAAAGGGTTTATGGAGCCAGCTGCTAGCGGGGAAAGGACCAGGCCCTGGGGCATGGAGTCCACACAACCAGCAGCAGTGCTCTGGCTGCAGAAGGCAAAAGGCACACAGTCCTGGAGCTTATGGGTTTATTTTATTCATCTAATAGGGGAAAGAAAGATGTAACTAGCTTTGGAAGAATTTGCATTGGTTGTAAAAGAAGCAGGAGAAGGTGAATCAGGGCTCATTCTGGGATAGGCACGAGTCCATGAGAAAGAAGCATTTGCTGCTTTAGATTAGTGGTGGGCAATAGCCCAGACAGTTGCTGTGTAAGCAAAGAGCACAGGCCCCTGGTGGTCAGTGGCATGTGGCTCCTCCCTTTTAGATAATCTCAGAAATAGCCACCTAGAAATTAATTACAAGTTTCGACATATTCTTAGGAACATAAGTAGTCTTTTGTTTTTCCCTGCAGTTGTTAACTGATTAACCTCTCTTGTCCACTCCTACCCTCCAGCCTGCTATAATTAATTTAGGACATCTCCGAATTTTCTCCTGTCAAACTTCAGCTTCTAGTAAAGTGTATGACACACAGTTGCTGTCAATACATATTGTTGTGGTCTCCAACTACAAGCCAGACTTTAGGATGCTCCTTAAATTGCTGGGACTGGAATTCTTCCCAGAAAGTCATGCACATGTTCATCCTTCCACCTGTATCCTCTGGGATCCTGATCCAGATGCATTTTCATTTGGGTCCTCCCTGTCCTCATCTTAGAATGCATTTGGTTGTGGCCCTCCTGGTGTTTTTTAGGGCTATGGATTTAGTCTTCTGGAAAACAATTGGGAAAATATATTTCTGCACATAATTGTTATAAATAATCTAGACTTGTTTAAATTATCTAAAACTAAGAAATTCTTTATCACTAAGACAAAGAGGTGAAAAGTTTTCCTTGAGTACCATCTTTTCAAACAGCTTGCTAGGAAGCCTGCTCTCCACCTCTGCCTCACTGGAGTGCAGTAGTTATTTAAATGAATTGTAAATGAACACTTTCTGTACACCAGCTAACAGGCAATGGCTTGTAAAACTGGAAAGATTTCCACATTAATAAAACCAAGAAAGCACAGTTTTCCATTTCTATCTCCAGCCCCTCTTTCCAGTACAATTGATTTCCATTGCTTAAATTTGCTTTCTTGAAAGATAATAGTAAAGCTCAGCCTGTACTAAACTCAAGGTCAATTTTTAACTATTAATACCCAGGAAAGTGAAAGGTTGTCATGTAGTCATGGTTTTTAGAAACCTGATAGACCAAAAGCAAAACAAATAAATTCAGTCTGAAATTTAAAGCAACCTCTGGATCATGATTTTTCACCTTGTCTTTATTTCAGAATTAATTTCAGTCCTAATTCCTTCCTCTGTGATTTTGTAGGTCAGTCCCAGTAAAGTTAATTATTTTAATCTGGGACACTGAACTAGTTAGTAGCAGTGGGTGCACTTGATTCCTGTTCATAAATGTTGCCACTCAAATAGCCTTTTTCACTGTGGGTGTAAATAGGAAGGCTGTGATAATAACAATGTAACACTTTTTTTAGTAATTTTATTCTGATTTCAGTTTGGGGGAATTATGTCATCATTAATGTTTATTGTTAAACATTAATGAATGAGGGATGGTCTATAATTTAAAATCATTTCAAGACCTTGAGTGGTCAGATTTTATTTTATGGTCTGTATTTGATAAAAAGAAACTCCTTTGAAGGCTCAATGCTCATACCTTGTGGGAAGCAGAAACTGCAAGAAAGGCACTAATCACAGCTTGACCTGGCAATCATGGGTTTCTTAAAAAGGGAGTGTACTCAATAGCAACAGTTTTGCCTTATTATTTGTAGTTGTATTATTTAAAGTCAGTTGGTTTTACTTATTTTCTTTATTGTTCACAAAATACTTCTTATATTTTCATTTTTATTGGGAAATATACCCATTTAACTTTCAGCTGAAGCTTGCTTGATGTGGAGGAGGAAGAAATTTTACTAGTTCTTTCAACTAGTCTAAATAATTGAATAGATATGAGGCAGATTAGCGAGAGAAAATGACCCAATTTAGTTACATAGATATGGACAGGGACCCCCCATACTGGGAGAGTCAGAGACACTGAATGCACGAGAGATACAAAGGCAGAAAGGGAAAATGAGGCATGTGTGTCATTCTCAGTTAAGGGTCAACCCGGAACTTCTGGAGGAGAGGTTACTGCAGGATGACACGAAAAGCAGACGTTTAGTAATTAGAAGTTTGCCCTTCAGCCCTGACAGATATGGATCTGTTGGTTGGTCGCCTTCCTACAAATAGGGTTCGCTGGTTCCATTCCCATCAGGGCACATGCCTGGGTGGTGGGTCTGTCCCAGTCAGGAGTGTGTGAGAGGCATCCTGTTGAGGTTTCTCTCTCATATCAATGTTTCTCTCACTCTCTTCCTCCTTCCCCTCTCTCAGGGAAGGAAGGAAGGAAGGAAGGGAAAGGAAGATTTAAGAAAAAAGGTTTGCCCTTCCTGGTAGATAGCCCAACCTCTTATTATGGGCAAGGCCCCTAATTAAAATTCTCGTAGGTATTTGAGGTGGAGGCAGGTGTGAGGGCAGAAGTTTCTATTCAGCCTGAGGTTAAATTGCTCTTAGCTCAAATTAATTCTCATCCCACAGAGGTACATCTTGGGGTGCCTCACTCTGAACCACTACCCACTGTTTTTTTTCTTTCATAATTTTTAAAAATGAAATCATGCACACACTTAGTTTTTCAAATGAGCTATCTTTCCTCCCAGAGTAGAAAGAACCTTTGAGTATGAATTCATTACCATTTTCCTCATCTCCAGGTCTTCAGATTTCAGCATGTTCATCACTTCCTCAAGGAAGCCTCCCAAGGTTTCAGTGACCAGCCCAATTCCTATTTTACTCTATTATCACATCCATAGTAGATGTTTCATTTACTTTTGTAACTTTTCTTTTGTCATTATTTGATTATTGTAATTCTAGCTCTCAAAAATAAAATTCTCTAACAACAGGAAACATGGACTTTTACTCACTGTTTTATCCTCAGCATTATGATAAATCAAGAAATATTCAAAACAAGCACTTAATGAATAGCAGATGAATGAATTGAATTATTCAACATTCTGCTGAATACAGAATCACTATAGGAAAAACAATGCTTTTTCAAAATTGTTTTGTTTTTAGCAGGTTCACAAACTATCTGAATTATATTGATAAGAGCAAAGAAAAATGTATCATTTATTTTTACTTTTCTTATAAATAATCTGATAGTATTCAGAACTTCTTGCCTCACTGATCTGTCCTTGATTTGATGTAATAATGTAATTTTTTTTTGTAAATTGACTCTCATTTAATAATTCAGTCAATTTTATCTATATGAGACTCTAGATTTTGGCCCTTCATGATCTCCTCCATTACTTAATGTCCAAGTATTAGTTACAGTTTAATATAATTTGAAAAAGAACATATGATTTTTGTGAAGAATTTATTAATAAAATGGCTGCTTCCAAATATAATACCTATATAGATTTTACTCTGAAATCCTAAAGGAAAGACAGCATTTCTTATTATTTTTATTTTTACTTTCCTAGAATCTAACAAAGTAGCTAGCACATAGTAGTTGCTCAGTAAAAATTTGCCAAATGAATGGATCAGAAACACATGATATTAATCTAATGAAAATGAAACATGAATATTTACAAGTTTCTGCCAAAAAATTATGTTTAGCCATTATTCAGAGTGAGTTTAGTTTTAGTGTGTCTTTCTGTTGTCATTTAATAAATAGATCTAAAAACTTTGTTATAGTTCCAGGAGATATGGAGCCTTGTAAACATGCTAAATTCATATAAAAAAAACAAGGTAGTATGTTCAGATTGTAAAGTTCACTTTTACTTTATAAGAAATATAGCTCTTTGATCAACTAAACTGTTAAGTTAGAAATAAAAATAGAGGTAGTTAAGAGGTTGAATCTAAAACAGACTTTTAGCATGATAAAAATAAATGATAGCAAAATAATGTTCTATTTTCTCTTTTAAAACATAGAGACATCCACATAGGGAGAAAAGATTAAAATTTAGTGGGAGAACTCACTTTAACTACCAACAGGTAACAGCCAAATCCGTAAAAAAATGAATACTCATTAGACTGGAGTAGGCACTGGAGGGGCTACACTCAGCTGCGGCCAACAGGAAGAAATCCAGTGAGGCTGGAAGCACAAGGTACAGGGCAACCATGAGGACAGGTATTTGGTGATAATCCAGGTTGCTTTTTCAATACAGATAAGCAGCTGGTCTCTGTTATGATGAGGAGAGAAAGTAAGTTCTCAAGCTTTAGTGTGTGTCCCTCAGAAAGCTTATTAAAAGTGCAGATGTACAGGTATCATCCATAGAGATTCTGATTCTGTAGGTTTAGGTTATGCTGAGGGCTGTACTTTTAGCAAGTACTCAGGGAAATTATGGAAGTCTAAGCACTTTTCAAAAACACATAAAATATAAGAAACAGCCTTTTTTTAAGTAGACTTAACTTTAACAATGAATGATTACCTAATATCCATGTACACATAATGATATAAATAGAATTTATCTGGAATAAGAATATTAAAAACAATGTTTAGGATATTTAACTGAGATTAAACTTTGTACCATTTTTCTTTTACAAACAACAAAAAAATAGATTGTCCTTCATTTAATGTTCCAACAATCAAGTCTAATTTGAAGCTTTCGGCCTCCTCCATTACATTCAGATTTGCATGATTTTTCTACTGAACAGAACAAGAAGACCTTGTTCTTGCCATGGCCTATCGGTCTGTAGCCCCCTGGAGCCTTTCTTACACGAAATTCACTTTTCCTGAAACTGGATCCTTGCCCTAATCTCTAAAATTCTGCCTCATTTTACAGTGGAAGCAACTGAGACCAATATTGCTAAGGTAATTCAGTGTCTATATGGTGACTTTGTCCACATGCTGGATTTGGGGGTGCTTTTTTGCATTTATCTGTTCTAGCTCCCAAATTTTATCAGCTTATTCTTATGTTATTTAACAGTTTTATGTTTTTGTAATCTGAAGAGTATCACTCTGTAGGGTCTATTTTAAGCCAGTTTTCTACTTGCCAATGTTAAAATGACTTAATTGCTTATTGTGCTCAGCAGAGGGTTTCGAAGCAAATTCACAAACACTGCCTGTCTCCACATGTTTGCTCACATGAGCAAAAACCTGGGGACAAGTTTTGAAAACAAGTTTGATCTTTTAAATTTGAATTTATAATCCAATAAATATTTTAAATTTAAAGAGATGTGTTACATAGAGTAATATTTTTTTATTTACAAATATGAAAATTTGTGTCTTGAATGTATATTCTGTAACAGATAAGTAACAAGCATAAAACCCATGGCCAGTGATACCAGTTAGCTACACATTTAACTGCAAGAAATGGTTAAACAAACAAAAACTGCACTTACAGCTATTTGAATAATTTGTTTCAAGCACAGGAAATCTGGGGCTGATACAGACTCAGTGAAATCAGCAAAGTTCTAGATATTTTTTTTTTTTCTGACTGCTACCATTTGGTACTGAGCAGCTTAGATTTTGCAAAAGGTCATCTGACCTGCAGGAAGAGAGGACTAAATGGCTTGGGCTGCCCTGTGCCCGGAGGGAGCACCTTATTTCAAGTTCCCAAAGTGCCAAATGGGTTAGCAGTAATCCTGTTTCTGTCTACTTGTTTCACCAACATAGTAGGTGGTTTTCCTAGCCTTTGTGTCTGGATTCTAGGAAGAAGAAAAAAAGAAGGGTTTCAAGGTTTATTACCCAGAGAAACTTCACTTGAAAAATGAAGTCATTTGACAGGGACTATTGCCATTAGCTTACTGTCTGGAATTGTGCCACATGCCATCTATAGATACAAGATAGTGGGGGGGGGGGTATCAAGTACATTCAGCTGGTACATTGTGACCCTGGGGAAAGTAAAATTAAGATTCTCTCTGGAAGCAGGAAGGGAGAATGGGCATCATACTGGCAGCTAGAAGTAGCTGTCACAGAGCATAATTACATTAAAAAAAAAAGAAGCAAATAAACGTGAGCCTTGGGTCAAGGTTAATAGTGCTGTACATTTTCAAAATAAAGATAAAATCTTAGAGGCATATTTCTGTTGAAATAAAGTCCTTCTTTTCATTCATTTCTACTCCCATACTGCACAAAGCTTCCCAGACTTGGCTTCCTGCCATATGACTAATATACAAACCAGTTTACTCATCGTACTTCTACAGGACTATAGTTCCAGTAACAATGTACATGGCAGTCTCCTCAGTCTTCATAGCAAAGAACGACAGTTCAGAAAATGTAATGAAATATTTATAGCCTACAACAATATCCTCACAGCATAGAAGATTCATTAGTTTTAGTTTGAAAAATGAAAACATTTATTCATTGCTTAAAATTTTTGTATCAATTTAGAAATATGTCTTTTTAAAAAACTTCTAGATTTTCCTTTAAGTAATTAGCTTTGGTTTATTTTGACAACAGTATGTTTGCTTTTCTGAGTTTTGAATTCTCAAATTTCTTAACTTAGAAGACATAATAAATATGTGCTTTTAAAGTCACTTTATATAATCTTGCTCAGGCAAGGTCTATATTGATTAGATTAACATATACAAAGAAAAATAGAAAGAAACTCTGTTGTTGTAACCACAGAAATATTTTCTGTACCATCTAGATTTTAGATGTATCAAAAAAACAAGAACAAAACATTTTTGACCGCTACATGTTAAATTTATTTTTTATTATTAGTAAGAAGTATACTTCTTTTCTAATTTACAAGGTGTAACTAGAGCTTTACATTATATGTAGATCTAATTTATCTTCCCAGAAAGAATGGTAATTAAAATACTCATGAAAATTAATAAATTGAACAATAAAGGGAAAATGTTATGGACCAACCGGCATGTCCAGCAATCTGCAAAACTATACTATTAATTTCAAAAGTAAATCATATCTTCAAATAACAATTTTAGCTTTCTGATGTATTTTATTAAATTTGCTTATATGATCATAGAAGCTAGAATTCAAAATACAGTGTTGAATAGAATAACACAGGCAGATTTTTCTCATTCCTGGAATGGTTTTAAAATGTCATCATTAGGTATAATATTTGTTGTATAACTTAATTTTGTGAGATAACCATACTGGGTTTTTTGTTTGTTTCTATATGTGTTTGATATTTTGATGTAATAATTATGTTAATAAAGTCTCTAATTTTGAAACAACCTACCATTTTTGGAATAAATGCAAGATATTAGGAATTTTTTCTTATATATTACTGGATCATTTGCCAGTATTTTCTTCAGAATTTTGGTGTGTACTATGAGTGACATTGGCCTGTAAATTTGTTTCCTTGGTTTTGTCTGGCTCTGATGGGTGAAAACAGGGTTCTGCTGGGCTCCACAGCTGATATTGAGGTTGGGAGCAGGAAGTAATGTCTTTTCTTTTCATTTCTGATTGTTGATATTATTCAATATTCACAGAACTCACCTCTAAAAATATGAGATTTTTAGGTGTTTCTGAGAGGATTTTCTATTCTTTTTTAAATGACACCTATTTAAAAAGCAACAAATTTTAGAAACAATTTTTTCTCCTTCTGAATTTGTTTTAGTAATTTTTCTTTATCAAGGAGATTTCAATTTCATCTACATTTTAAATGTATTTGACATAAATTGTTGATATTATTTATTTATCTTTTTACAGTCATGCACTTCTTTTAAATCAAATGCAATTTATATTTGGTTTCTCTTTGATTCTCATCTTTTTTTCTGGAGGCCTGCTAAATTTATTAGTTATTTTGCTTAATTGCCCCTCTTTTTTCCCATTATTTTCTACTATTAAGAGTGTTATTTTCTCTCTGCTGTATAATTTGGTAGTTCTTCTGTGTTATCTTAACTTCTAATTTTCTATTTTTAACTCATCAAATTTTAACCTTTATTTTTTCTAATGGAATCCTGTAAGTCTATACATTTTCCTCTAAGTACTGATTTTACTGCATCCACAGGTTTATTAATCAATACTTTCATTATCATTTTGTTAAGTGCCACAATTATTTATTTAGGAGTGATTTATTTTTTCTGTTATTTATTTTTTTTTAATTACTAGGAGGTAGTAAAAATATGGGATTTAATTTACATATAAATCAATACTGAGGACAAAAATTTGAGAGTGATACTCAGAGCTGATACTTGAAGTATTAGAGTGGATACATTGAGCTCTATGGCAAATGTGAGGCAGGAAAATAGCCGAGAAATAATTCTAAAAGACTATATTTGCCTCTGCTTTTTTCAATTACAGTTTATATTTAATATTATATGGTATTATTTTTAGGTATATGACATATTGGTTAGAAAATCTTATACTCTAATAAGTGTTCCCCATGATATTTCAAGTACCCACCTGGCACCATATGTTAGAGTTATTACAATATTATTGAACCATATTCCCTAGTCTGCACTTTACATCCTCAGGACTACTTTCTGACTACCAATTTGTATTTTTTAATCCCTTCACCTTTTTCACCCAGCCCCCCAACTCCCTTTTCCTTCTGGTAACCATCAGTCTGTTCTCTGAGTCTATGAGTTTGTTTCTATTTTGTTTCTTCATTTACTTTGTTCTTTAGATTCCACATATAAGTGAAATCATATGGTATTTTTTCTCTGACTGCTTTATTTCACTAAGCATAATATCCTCTATGTCCATCCATCCCATTGCATCGTAATATTTTATTCTTTTCTATGGCTGAGTAATATTCCATTGTATATATGTAGCTCCACTATTTTTATCCATTTGTTTGTTGATGGGCACTTGGGTTGTTTCCAAATCTTGGCAATTGGAAATAACACTACAACAAATACAGGGGTGTATATATTCTTTGGAGTTAGTACTTTGGGTTTCTTTATATATATACCTAGAAGCGGTATCACTGGGTCAAAAGGCAAATCCATATTTAATTTTTTGAGGAATCTCCATACTGATTTCCACAGTGGCTGCACCAGTCTGCATTCCCATCAGTAGTGCACCGGGGTGCCCTTTCCTCCATGTTCTCACCAGTCTTGTGGTTTGTTGATTTATATGGCCATTCTGACAGGGGTGTAGTGATATGGCATTGTGGTTTTAATTTGCATTCTCTAATGATTAGTGATGTTGAGCATCTTTTCATATGTCTGTTGGCCATCTGTATGTTTTCTTCATTTCTTCTTGCTGCAAAAAGCTTTATTGTTTTGATTTGGTTCAATGTATGAGAGAGGACTCCTTGGTGGTTAAAAGGATGACTACTGGTTTCAGGGCGCTTTAGGCAGAAGCCAAATACTAAGGAAATGCAGAAGGGCCCCATGAGGTCTCTGGGCTCCCAAAGCTGCTAGTCATGGTGGAGGGTGAGCCTTCAAAGAGACACTCTCCCAGCCCAGCCTGAGGGCCAGTCAACCTGAAAAGGTTAGTCAGGTATTGCCCGTTTTCTTGAGGAGCTTCTCCTCCTCATCCAAGAAGTGCTTCTCCAGGAAGTCACAGAGATGAGGGTCTTTGCAGATAGAACCCAGGCATATAGATCCAAAGAGCCTGGTTCAGGTTCTTCATGGCCATGGAGGCTGCTGTGGTGTCCTGAGTTTTCTCCATTTATTTTGGGAAGGCTTCAGCATGTTGTGGAAGAGAACAGGACCACAGTGCTAGACTTGCACCTTTAAGAGCCACTCAGCATCCATGTGCTTTTCTCAGCCAACTCACAGAAGAAGTGGCCCTTGGCCTCCAGAGCCACGTCATTGTGGGTGAAATTGAAGCCTAGAGTGAGGTAGGGGTAGGAGGCCTACAGATGCATGTCCGCCAGGCAGTGGACAGCAGCCTCCACATTGGTGGAGTAATTCTGACAAATCTGGGAGCTCATTGTTGTTCGGCAATGAGGAGTTAATGCTAAAACAGGGTGTTGGCTGGTCTCCGAGACTGGGACAGCTGAGGTGGTTCTGCAGGTGGTGATTGGAAAAGAGGTCAGTGGTCAGAGGCTGGAAGAAAGGGCATCCCTGTGTCTGTTCTGTCCATCACTGTTGAAGCAAGAGATAGATATGGGGGGCTACTGAGGGCACTGTGAGATGTATATCTTCTTTGAAGTGTCTATTCCCATTCTCTGCCCATTTTTGACAGGTTTTTGTATTTTTGGAGTTGGGTTCTATGAATTCTTTGTGAATTTTGGATATTAACCCCTTTTTGGATCTATCACTGGTGAATATCTTGTTTCATTCAGTAGGCAGTCTTTTTGTTTTGTTGGTTTTCTTTGCTGTGCAAATTTTTTTTTCAATTTGTAGAATATTTTCTTATTACTTCCCTTATGTATTAACCCTTTAGCTGAGCTAAAAAAGAACTTATCTTCCCCTAGGGAGACCACATGCAGTTTTCTGAAAAGGCTAATAATTTATTCTTTGAAAACAGAAATACAAAATATCTTTCCAGTTTTCCAGTTTAGAATGTTTCAGTTGCAATAGGACCAAGACGATATTTGCTCTGCAGAGGTGTCTGAATAAGCTTTTAGCAATTTTACCATTTGTGTGTTAGGTAGCAGCTAGGAATGAGCAGCCAGACCAGAAAGAAAGGCAGGGCCCTCGCCATTACAATCTAACAAAGAACTTCATGCAGGAGGCTGAAAGCAAAAGGAAGACAGATCCCACCAATTAACTCGGCAGTCCTGAGCTTGGTTTGGTAAGATTACTGGGTGTCTGAGCATTGCAAGCAAAATAACACAGGAGAAAGGGAGAGTCCTTGAGATTGTGCTGAGAAAAGGGGCCTCTGTAACAAACCTTACAAAGATTGCAGGGTGCTCTGAACATCACAGGCAGGAATTGTACAGGAGGAGGGGGTTAGAAAGGCTTTGTAGCTGTACATTATTCCCAAGGGTAAAGAAGGGGAAACCTAGAAGCCAGCTGAGGTATATAACCCCTGAACCTCAATAGTCTGTGCACTCAGATTAGCTGAGTGCCCAATTATAGCCTTGGCTCAAGTGTATAGAACAAACTACTAACAACTTCATTTCCTCTATACATGGGACGTTCAGACTAGCTGGGTGCCTGCTTGCAGCGTTGTGCTTGTATGTGTTTCATAAACTTGCTATCTCAACTCCACCGTACATGTGTGTGTCTCTCTCTTGAATTCGTGTCTTGAGAGTGATACAAGAATCAAGGCGGGGAGAGAGCCTCTTGACTTGCATCTCTCTCTCCATCCATAAGAAAATGAATGTCCTGTCCATTAAGTACAGGGTTCATTTTCAAATTACTGGTTTCATAGAATATTAGAAATGGAGGGGATCTTTGAAGTCATCCAGTCTAGCCCCCTTATTTTGCATTTGAGGAAGGTGACATCAGAGGAATTTAATGACTCCTCAACTAATTAAATCTTTCCTTGCTATTTCTTCAAGTCCTGTATGAACTCTTTTTCTTCATTATTACATTCCTCTCTGGAAGCTTCACATTTGTTTTCCTTTTGTGTTTGTTTTTGCTGTTCTTTGAAATGCAAATCTGACCATCTGGCTGTAGTTGTAGACTTACCCTACCGACAGAGAAAAGCCTAATGTGATTACAAGGGCCTGCAGATCTGGCCTTCTTTTTTCTAGCCAAATCTTGTTTCAGGTTTCACCTGATTCTGGGCTCCATGACCTTTTCTTTCTCATTCTTCTTGACTTCTTCCTGCTGCAAGACACTGGCATTTACCCTCTTTCCTTCCTCTTACCTGATTAATTCTTATTTGTTTTTTCAGATCTTAGTCCTTTAGCAGTTCCTTAAGGAAATCTTTCTTCACGTCCCTGTTAACCAACCTTATATAACTTTGCAGAAAATGATGGAAACACTTTCCATAGGTTTTATTTCTTTAATTTGAATGTCTTTTTCACATTTAAAAAAATGTGAGTATTTGATAATGTTAGTGCTTATCTACTAGGCTAAAAGCTCCATCAGCACAGGGACCCCATGTCTTTATAACACACTGCACTTAACACAATATCTGGTACAGGATATTTATTCACCAATAAGTGTTGCAGGTCGAACTTGAAACTTGACTGCAAATCCTGTATCTCAAATGTATGCATCAGTCTGTATCATCAGTAGAAATGCTTTGCAATGTTTCCAGCATAAAGTTCTTATCTCCATCAAAATTAAGCTCATGCCTCTAAGCATCTTAATGAATTTTCAACACAGTTAATAAAAATGAATGATAATAAGACATTAGATTCTCATTAATTTATTGAAGTCTTGCTAAAAAATGTATATATTGGTTTATCTGACCTGGATTTCTTTGTGTTGAAACCAGTTTTGTAGATCATTACAAACTAATTTAAATTTGTGATTAATTATATTTTCTGCTTGCTGTTATTATTTTTAAAATAATACAGTTATTTATAATATAACTGAAAAATTCTGAAAGCAAAATCATATTTCCTTGCTCATCAAAATATAATTATTTTGTTCAATCTGGGAAGCACTGCTGACATTGATAATATTATCACATCATTATCTACATTAATGACTGCTTATATTGCCTGTGCTATATTTATGAACTATAATACTCTATTGCAAGCACTTTCAGTTATGTGAAAAAGATTCTGATCTCAAGGACTGTACAATTTAAAGGGAAATATATCAAAGTAGAAAAATTTTACATATAAATAATAAGTTAACTTTAAGTTATTTAGGAACAGGATGGATGTAAAATAAATAACTGGAATAAAGGAAAATTGTCTTGGCATTTAACAGCTCTATATTTCTCTAGGTACCAGAATCTCTAGATTCTTTTTTTATATAAAAACATTCAATAGATGCATATAATAGATTTCATATGTTTCAATTTAAAAAAAGGAAAAAAGAACACTACCTCAATTGTGGCAATTTATTACAATGCCACAGAAGGAAGTAGGGAAAAACAAAGGTAGACTATTAGTGGTTGCAATATCCATCAGCATCGATAGTAGCTGCAACAGGCCGAATTCAGGTCTCTGGAACATCAGGAGCTCCTTATACTGTTAATTTAGTTTATGGTTACATCATCTATTGTCCTACTGCCAAACACTCAAGTGGAATCTGCCCACATTTTATATAATAAAGTCTTGATATTTTCCTTATAAAATCTTACGTAATGCTTTATGTATTGAATGAGTTACTCTGGACCATTAAAAATGGCCAATTATTCACATTATTCTCTATTATGTATAAAAGCATATCAAATTTGATGCCCCTCATTGAAACTTCAGTTCCAAAACTACTGGACAGGGACAAACTTAACTCTCATGGGAAAATGTTTCTCCTTATTCTTGTGCAGATTTTTATGCTTACGAGCATCTAAATATCTTTTCTTGTCACAAAGGCAATCTTCATTGAACATCTGCAGAAACATTTGGAATGCTATTGTTATGAGAGGAATTGTCAAAGTGTGTATGCTTTTCTAACATACCATTATAGTTAGATTGATAGTCCTGAAAAAAAGAATTTTGAATACAGTATAATGCACTGTCTTGATTATCTGTCACTGTATATCAGAAAATGAATTGTTTATCATGAAATTCTTCAGAATTGAAATGTGAGTTGTCTTCTAGAGTTGCAAGTGTTGTCACCTGAAAATTATTCATTTGAAATCAACTTATTTGCTGAGGAAAGCATTATAAACTCTAGCAAGAAAACAAATTGTGTATCACTCATTCCTTTTTACTCTTAAGGTGAGGATCTTGTTACCCATTATATTGATTTCCTATGCCTCCCTTCCTCCAGATTTTTCCATTTTAAACTTACCTCCACATTTTGTCCTGCCTCCCACTTCCTTGGGTCATGGTTTTTGTTCTGGGAATGGGATAAGATAGAATAGCTCTTCCGAGTTCAAATATACAACCACATATACCCTATTTAATTATGGTGCAACCATTGTAAGTCAATAAGTAATGTCATACTTTCCATAATTATAAATAACTTAAATTTATTTGTATAATTAGGTTAGAGAAATGTATATACAATTGATTAAATACTTTGAGCCAAAATTTGTTATTACAAGAAAAAAGGGCATTTAAATAATAAGAGATCAAGGCAGAAATAACTTTGATGATTGGCTTACATTTGAGTGATTACATTAAAACAGGTTTAATATTAGTTTTTTAAGCAGATTCAAATAGTGTTCCTTTACAATGGAAATAAAACAATTACTGAAAAGTTATTAATATGTTCTGATAAATGAGCATTGCACTAAATTTATTTTTTAATTTTGCTGAGTTAAATCAAACAATTTAGAAACTTCGAATTAGACTAAGAATGTTCAGTGTAATTTTTAAACATTTAAATGTTTCTATAAATTGATTCATGAATAATTTGAGTAAATAAATTGAATATTTAATCATTTCATGAGAATTGTAACATTAATTCTGCATAATTAATGTAAAAACCCTGAGCCTAATTTGTTAAACAGCTAGTTTCTTTCATCCCTCACTATATTCCCTTTCTAATGAATTTTCACCTGCTTATACCTTCTCAAACCTCGCCTTTCAATCAGTATCTCAATTTCACATGCTTCTTGGAGTGTGTGGTTCTGGATGTTGCCCACATATAATCCTTAGGTTTTGCCTGGGTGTGTTTCGTAATTCATTAAAATAATATATTCAAATATTCACTAAATGTCTACTTTGCATAATGTACTGTACAATGAGCAGTGATGAGTGAGGAGACATGAAGAAGACATGTCTTCTCACTCAAAATCAGTCTAAAGAGGCAGATAAAAGGAGAACACAAACACACTCCAAAAATACCCTATAAAACAGGGTGATAGAAGACACTTTTTACTGATCAGAGAAACCTAAATTCATTTGTACTCTTTAGATTATACATACTGTACATCTTGGCAATATGCTTTGTTTGTGCATTAGTCTCTACTTTTATGTAGGTGAATGTCCTTATGCAAATGTATTTTCTGTGCTTGTGATGTTTATTTGAATAGGGTAGATTCTGGGTCCAGTTGTATGCCTATGGCTGTTTTCTATATTGAAATCATAGCTGCTACATACTTCCTACATGTGTAAAGCTCACTTGATTGGAAAGATATATTTGTTTAGAAAAAAACTAACGACATGGGATGTGAAGGAGTGTAAAATCAAATAAATCTTCAGTGTTTATATATTGGTTCTGCCCTGAAGGTTTTCTTACTGAGATGAAATGTAACTTCTAAATGTATCTTTTTCATAAGATTAAAAAAACACTGCTGTTATTCTGAGTAAAATTTATATCTGCTCGTTGTAATACAATAAGATGGTGGATCTGTGTTTCTGAGTTGGGATTTTTAAGCCTGGAGTCTCCATGTTCTGTATAAGATATCTTTCCTCCCTGGAAAAGGGCGGAAAGGTCAGGTAAAGCTGTAGTGAAGTCAGGGAGAAACTGAGACCAAAATGTGCTTTCTGTTTCCATACCCCATCCCCACGTGAACCTCCCCACCCTGTCACACTTCATCCATCCACATTATCAGGTCCACCCTGCATTCCCTGGGAGTTTATGGTTCAAGGGGAGAAGACATCAAGAAGGTAGCTCTGAGGGAGAGGAGAGAGGGCCATAGAGACTCAGCAGCCCATTGTTCCTGAGAGGTTTCCCAGTGGTATCAGGGAGACAATCACTCATTTCATTCATTCTGTGGGGAAGAACAAATAAGGCAGAGTTGGAGAAGGGAACCTTTCTCTCATGGATAATGGAGTGGAAATTCATTCCCTTTAGGCACAGAAGGAATATTACAATAATTATCCACAGCATCAGTGAAGAGAGCAAAACTGGGCTGATTTTATGCCTACAGGAAATATTAGGGGAAATTTTTGGGTGAAGAGGGTGCAACATTGTGGCCAGCAGGCTGAGTGTGACTGTGGACAATGGTGGTGATATTTTTTAAGCAGGATTACAAAGAAACAAGACCATATACATGCTTCAATCATGTTAACCAGGAATAGGTTCAGAGTTAAAAGGGACTAGAAAGATTCCCTGCATTTGACCACCCCTGCTAATGAGGAAGAATCATTTGAAATGCATATACATTTACATTTCCACACTATGCATATTTTTTCACAAAAAAATCAGAAAATTATTTTCTGGCCATATTTTACTTTCCATTTGCTATACTTTTTTTTTTTTTTTTTTGTAACTGCTTCCCCCACCCCCACCTCCCACATAGCTTCAGTTACAAAACAAAAAGAGCAAATTCAGCAGAGCCATACTTTTATATAGCATATCTGAGAATAAAGGAGGAGGGTGTGTGTACATAGTAGGAGGAGAGCCTATTTGAACTTCAATTATAATGTCATTTGTCTGTATACACTCATTAACTGTTGTTAAGATAATCTCTAATTTCAGAAGCTACAGTTCCAGACATACAGACCAGGGTAGTCACACAGGCATGCTGTTTTATGCACCTTGCATGTATAACATTTATTTACCTTGCTTTGATTAGAGTGTGTTTGAAAATTAGAAACCACCTTTACCTGTTGACACAGTTATATGAGATGCAAGTGTTTAATATTCTGTAAAGATATAAATCCCATGGAGTTGGTCAATAAAGTCACTTGTCCTTAATACTTAGTTATTATAACACAACAGTTATGTGTGGTGTTTGCTATGTTATGCCCTTTGCTTTAACACATTGCTATAACTGGAGAAATAATGAATTCTAGGAAAATCTTTGATAAAATGTCCTTTTTATATGATGAAGTTCAGACCTGTCACTATAGGAAATGTAGAAAATACTAAATTTTTAGATAAAAATTACATGACTAAGATTATTGATATTGTCATATATATTTTAAATAGATTTTCAATAGTAATTGAATACTATTTACATTTTTCCTAATTTTGGATTACTGTAATTTATTTAACATAAAATAGGCTTTTAAACTTATATATATAGTTTTTTACTTTTTTTTATTTTATTTTAATTGTTGTTCTTGTACAGTTTTCTTTTACTCCCATCCCAGCCCACCGTCCCAGCCCTCCCCACCTCCCTCCCATTTCCACCCCCCCCCCCTAGATTTTGTCCATATGTCTTTTATACTTGTTGCTCTAAACCCTTCCCCCTTTCCCCTGAAATTCCCTCCCATCTCCCCTCTGGTGACTGTATATAAAAATATTTCCATATAATTCTTATTAAAATTATTATCTGCCTGTAAAGTCGCAGAAAACTAATGGCAAACTTGACTCAATTCTACATTTATACCCTCAGAGAAAACTACTATTAATAGCTTGTTTACATAGTACTTCGTGTTGATTTAACTTAGCAATGTATATGAATATATCTCCTTATTAAGTACATGAATGCATCCCCCTGTTAAAAATGCAAATAAATACAAACACATAGAGAATCAACTTAAAACAGAGTCAATTTTAGTACATTTTTATAGCAATTGTTACATGATTACATTCATTACCACAGTGTGATAAGTCCTCAAAAAATATTGAAGTTAGTTTTTCAACAGATGCTAACTTGTCTGCTCTTCATGAAGGACAAGTCAGGCTTAAATTACTAATGGTGCGTAGTGGTTTTAAGAGAGGAAAGTTGGTCTATTTTTTCTTGAAAAATTTAGACAAATGATATTAAATTATTTTGTTTGAACTGAACATATGTTTTATAATGCTTATTGTTTTAACACATGAACATTTGCTGTAGCGTTTCCTAATATGCCACATACACATTATATCCAAGTAGTATGTGAGTTTTGCCTTACTACCTTCTGACACTAAAGGCAGCACCTGGTGGAATCATCCCTGTCCAGTCCCTGATCTAAATTAAAGTTATATTCGGTGGCCTGGACCTTTAACGGGTGTTCTGAAAGTCTTCCGAATGTTTCTATTTTGGTGTCCAGTCCTTTGCCACCTGTGAATTTTTGGCTGCAGTTTAATAAAATCCCTAATGTCTGGACTGGTTTACCTGCTGGCCTTTTCAACTCACCCTATACCCAGTTCTACTCTGTTATATTTGGGCCTGAATTTGGACTCTAATCTCTAGCCATTTGAGCTGGGATAAAATCCTCCTGTCCTGTTCCTCCAAGGCGTTCCTCCTGAGGTATGGTAGCTGTCACACAGATATACACTCAATAACTAGGGGTATTTGTCTGGACATTATCTGGTATAACATTATACCTCTTTGTAAAGTTACCAGTGTATGAGGGTTTGATATTTATTTATTATTTTATTTTTTGCATTTTTTTATTTTTCAAGTACAGTTCTCTCCAATTTCCCACCAGCATTTTCCCCACCACCCCCACCCCCACTCCCCACCCTCAATCCTTCGCACCTTTCACTTTATCCATGGATCCTTTATACATGTCCCTTGATGACCCTTCCCCTTCGTTCACTGGTTATTGTCCTTTCTCCTCCCCTCTGGTGATTGTCAGTTTGTTCTTTATTTCAATGTCTCTGATTATATTTTGCTTGCTTCTTTGTTTTAGTAATGGTGGGAGAATTAAGGCTTTTTAAATATTGTACTATGTGTAAGTTTTGTTATTGTTCAAATTTTAAATTGCATAGGAGAGAGGCATAAGTAGCAGTGGAGATGTGGAGAAACAGTATTTTCAGTATTTTAGGTCCAGTCTTGTAGGCAGCTAACCATACTTAATGCCTTTGTCCTTTTCTTTCAATAAAACCTTTGACAATAGCCCTGATGAGATTATAAAAATTATTTAGCTCCCTTGGATTTGAGCTCTGGTTCCTTCCAGTAGGTAGATGATCCTGTTATCCAGATGAGCTGTGGTGATGGGCCTCAACCCCACTCACCCCTGATTGTTTCTGTACCTTCTTTGTCTCCAGCATCGACTTTTCCAGCAGCCTCACATCCATGGCTGTGCACCTGTCATTATATTATAACAGTTATTAAAATAGGGAATTGAGAATGTAAGAGTTTTTATTAATGATAACCCTGTAAATTATAGGGTAAATATTATGTAAGGCATGCACTAGACTCATGAAGAGAGTGCACATTGCACATTGCTGTGTGCAATGGAAAATCCTCCTATTTCAGGTTCTTCAAGGCATATATTAAAAATTCAAGAATTGTGCCTGTGAGCCTGATTTTGGGAATTAAGGAAACATATATAATTCTGGAAGAATTAAAGCTCACGTGTCATCATATGATATTATTTACAAATTAGGTGAGGGATATGAAAATAGCATCATTAATGGATTACATATACTAGCTGTCCAGAATATGTTGTAATTCATAAATTCAACTGAGAAGACTGAAAAATTTTATTTGTTTTTAATTTTAATTTTTAAAGATTTTGTTTATTTTCTTTTGTATTATTATTATTTTATTTAATCTTTATTGTTCTATTACCATTTAGTCCCCTTATACCCCCCCCACCCCAGCAATCACATTGTGGTCCATGTCCATGAGTCCTTTTTCCGTTTTGCTCAATCCCCCCACCCCGAACCCACCCCCATACTCTCCACACACACTAGTTGTCATCTGCTGTCCACCTATGAATCTGTCTCCATTTTGCTTGTTAGTTCAGTGTGTTCATTAGATTCCATATATGAGCGAAATCACATGGTATTTGTTTTTCTCTGACTGGCTTATTTCACTTAGCATAATGTTTTCCCAGTCCATCCATACTGTTGCGACGGGTAAAATTTTCTTCTTTTTTTACAGCCGACAAAAATTCCAATGTGTAAATGTCCCATAGTTGTTTTATCCACTCATTTATTGATGGACACTTGGGCTGCTTCCATATCTTGGCAATTGTAAATAACACTGCAGTGAACATACTGGTGTTTGTGCTCTCTGGAATTAGTGTTTTGGGTTCCTTCAGATATATTCCCAGAAGTGGAATTGCTGGGTCAAAAGGCAGATTTTTAATTTTTTGAGGTATCTCCACACTGCCTTCCACAGTGGCTGCACCAATCTGCGTTCCCATCAACAGTGCACAAGGGTTTTCCTTTCTCCACATCCTCACCAACACTTGTTGTTCGTTGATTTATTGATGACAGTCACTCTGACAGGTGTGAGATGGTATCTCATTGTGGTTTTAATTGGCATTTCTCTGGTGATTAGTGATGTTAAACATCTTTTCTTATGTCTATTGGCCATTTGTATGTCCTCTTTGGGGATGTGTCTATTCAGATCCTTCACCCATTTTTTAATTGGGATGTCTGTTTGTGTTGTTTTTTTCACTTAAGATTACATCAAACTAAAAATTTTTGGACAGCAAAGGAAATCATCAGCAAAATAAAAAGACAACACACAAAATGAGAGAACATATTCATAGATCCATCTGATAAGGGGTTAATATCCAAAATTTATAAAGTACACACAAATTTTTAAATCTCTTAAAATGCCTTAAAATAAGATTTAAGAATATAATTATGCCAAATGAACTAAAATACACTTAAAAATCTAAATTTACACATAATGACTAGTTTATAGGTAAGAATTAGAGAAAATTTTGCACATTAAGTAATTTAAAAGACTTCACTTAGACTTGGAACCCGCTAATGTGGTTATTCAGTCTCTCTCTGATTAAAGATTAATAGGACATTCCCAAAAGTAAAGGAATTCATAAAAGTTCCTTGCAATGTTCACATGCTGATCTATTTTTCATACATGAATGTATACATATATAATCTGTTCTAAAGAAAGCATAAACTTGGCCTTGGCTGGGTAGTTCAGTTCTTTAGAATATCATCCTAGTACACCAAGGTTGTAGGTTCGATCCCTGGTCAGGGCACATACATGAATCAACTAATAAAAACGTAAATAAGTGGAACAACAAATTTATGTCTCTTTCTCTCTCAAATCAATACATTTTTTAAAAGGCACAAACTTTTTAAATGTCACTTCTCAGTGCTTTGAAAAACAATCAGTTTGACCAAATATGAGTGAAATTACCTCACTTATGTAGGCTACTATTTGTTTACCATTCTATTTTCCTTCTACTTTCCCCATTATATCACATAATGAGTTTGAGAACTAGCTTTATGATTTTTTTCATGCATCACCCTACCAGTGCTTCACAGCTCAGATAATATAATATTTACTGTCTTTTGTACCTAGCATGATGATATCAAGAAAAAGCAAAATCAAAAGAAAACTATTATGAGTTGATTTCTTCATTTCCTCAATTTTATGATAGTTCTAAATAATTATTTTATGAATAATACAAGTTTTTAGTTGTTAAAATCCTTAAGAAAAAATATAAGTGCCCAGGCACAAAATCATTGAAAAATAATTATAAGAAAAATTATATCTTGTTGTTTTTTAAATTTTAATTTCTATATATTTTCTCAAAGATTCAAATTTATTTAATTTATTCTAAAATTACCTTATTTTGATATTAATTTTAAAACTGGTAATTATTGAATTTTTATTAGGTGTCAGGTCATGTACTACATGTGTTATATTCTCTATAATGTATATGCTCACAAAGTCACACATAGAGGTTTATATGACTTCTGTCACTTTTTAAAATAAATTGTTTTATTGTTGTTCAATTACAGTTGTCCCCATTTACCCCCCACTGCTCCCAACCAACCCATCCATCTCCACCTCCCTCCCCTGCTGCCACTCTGCCCCCTTGATTTTGTCCATGTGTCCTTTATAGTTGTTCCTGAAAACCATTTCCCCAGCTATCCCCACCTACCTCCCCTCTGGCTACTATCAGATTGTTCTTAATTTCAATGTCTCTGGTTATAATTTGCTTGCTTGTTTGTTGTGTTGGTTATGTTCCACTTATAGGTGAGATCATATGGTATTTGTCCCTCACTGCCTGCCTTATTTCACTTAGCATAATGCTCTCCAGTTGATTTATGTGTCTGTTCTTATGCCAGTACCAGGCTGTTTTGGCTACAGTGGCCTTGTAATACAGTTTGATATCAGGAGATATTTTGATCCCTCCTACTTTGTCCTTCTTTCTTTGCATCTATTCAGGGTCATTTATGGTTCTGTATAAATTTTTGAAATGTTTGTTCTATATGTGTGAAATATGTCATTGGTACTTTAATAGGGTTTACATTGAATCTATAAACTGCCTTGGGTAGTATGGACATTTTGATTATGTTAATTCTTCCAATCCATGAACATGGTATAGGCTTCCATTTGTTTGTGTATTACTTAATTGCTTTCTTCAGTGTTCTGTAGTTTTCTGAGTACAGGCCTTTAACCTCCTTGGTAAAGTTTATTCCTAGGTACTTTATTTTTCTTGTTATATCAAATGGGATTTTTTTCCTGATTTCTGTTTCTGATATTTCATTGTTGGTGTACAAACATGCCTTTGATTTCTGAATATTGACTTTGTACCCTGCTGTTTTGCCAAATTCACTTTTAGGTCGAGCAGTTTTTTCATGGAGTCTACAGGATTTTTGATGTATACTGTCATGTTATCTGCAAACAATGACAGTTTTGCTCCCTCCTTTCCAATTTGGATACCTCTTATTTCTTTTTCTTGTCTACTTGCTGTGGCTAGGACTCCCAATACTATGTTGAATAGGAGTGGTGAAAGCAGACATCCTTGTCTTGTTCCTGATCTTAGTTGGAAAGCTCTTAACTTTTTGCCCATTGAATATAATGTTGGCTGTAGGTATCTCATATATGGCTTTTATTATGTTGAGGAATACTCCCTCTATTCCCACTTTGCTAAGTGTTTTTATCATAAGTGGGTGCTGTACCTTAGCAAATGCTTTTTCTGCATCTATTGCTATGATCATGTGATTTTTGTTTTATTTTGTTTATGTGATATATTACATTTATTGACTTGCAAATACTGTACCATCCTTGCATCCTTGGGATGAATCCCACTTGATCATGGTGTATGATCTTTGCGTTGTATCGCTGGATGCGGTTTGCCAATATTTTGTTGAGGATTTTAGTGTCTATGTTTATCAGCGATATTAGCCAGATGTATTCTTTTTTGGTTATGTCTTTATTTGGTGGGGGTTAGGATGATGCTGGCTTCATAAAGAGAGTTTAGGAGTCTTCTATCTTCTTGGATTTTTTGGAATAGTCTGTGAAGGATAGGGTTTAGCTCTTCTTTAAATGCTTTGTAAAATTCTCTTGTGAAACCTTCTAGTCCAAGGCTTTTGTGTGTTGGGAGTTTTTGGTTACTGCTTCAATTTTGTCAGCTATTATTGGTCTGTTCAGGCTTTCTGCTTCTTCATTGAATTTTGGAATATTATATTTTCCTAGAAATTTGTCCAATTCACATAGATTTTCAAATGTATTGGCATACAGTTCTTCATAGTAATTTCTTACAGTCCTTTGTATTTCTGTGTTATCCATTGTAATCTCTCCTCTTTCATTTCTGATTGTGGTTATTTGGGTCCTCTCTCTTTTTTTCTTAATGAGTCTGCTTAAAGGCTTGTTGATATTGTTTATCTTTTCAAAGAACCAGCTTCTGGATTTATTGATACTTAGAATTATGATTTTAGTCTCTATGTTGTTTAATTCTGCTCTGATCTTGGTTATTTTCTTCCTTCTACTTGCTCTGAGCTGTCTCTATTGTTGTCCCTCGAGTTCTTGTAGGCATAGCGTTAGGTTGTTTACTGGAAATGTTTCTGTCTTTTTTAGGTAGTCCTTCTTCACTTTTCAAATAAGGGAATTGTATGATAGAAGGTTAAGAAACTTAACAAAGTTATATAACATAATTGTTAGAGCTAGAAATTGATATAATGGTGACAGAATACTTGACTTGAAATGCTTATCATACAATACAATATACAGATTATGTATTATAGATTTGTACACCTGCATCTTATACAATTTTACTAACCAATGTCACCCCAATCAGTTCAATAAAATTTTTTAAAAGATATTAAACCCAGGTACTATCCCAGAGTCCATGCTTTATCAAATAATTTGTTTATTGTACCATAATAACTATTCTCATTATCCTTTTTTAAAGTGTTTTAACCAATGATTTTTGGAAGTATTGTATTATATCAATATTAAGATTATGATTTAAGTGTTTTGTTGTTTTAAATAAGTTTTTAAATGTGATGACGCATTTAGGTAGATTGTCTTTTCTGTGCTGTCAGTGTATCAGATTTAATTAATGAGCAGTAATATTTATCTACATGTTTTCTATAAATAGTCTAACTATAGAATTCTATCTCAATGCTAAAAAATCTTCATACAAGAGAGTGAAAATTATTGTATCATTTAAATACATGTTTGCCTTAAGAAGGCTTTGTGTCCTAGGAAGGAGAAAAAGATTAAATGAAAGATGTTTAAAAAATCATTAAAAATGAATTGAAAATCAGCTTTAAAGACTGGTATATTTCCAGACATATAATAAATATTAAATGAATGGATGCATGAATTAATTAATTTAAAAGATTCCTGTTGAGACCTCTTTTTATTTTTTATCATTTATGAATCTTTGTTTTTGAATCTTCTTCTTCTCTTACTCCTTCTGCTCCTTCTCCTCCTCCTTTTCCTTCCTCTTCTTGTAAGTGAAAGAAAAGCCAACTTATTGTTGCTTATTAGAGTGAAGGTGGCGGGTAGCACTCAATCCAAGTAGCTGGAATTAGCAATAAAGAGAACTCTCAATTTTTTGCATCTCTTCATGTTTTAGCTTTACTTTTTGTGTTTTTGACACCAGTCTGGCTTCACAGTAACAACTTGGAAGCAGTAATCATCACACCCAACATGCTCTCAGATTGCAGTGCAAAGCAAGATACTACTTTCTTCTTCCCCAGAATCTGCAGCAAAAAACTTATATAGTTCTGGTGCTAGTAGGACAGATACACAGCAAGAAACCCATCACTGTGGTTAAGTCCTAAGCTAAATATGAGTGAATTCCACCTAAGGCATGGAATTAAATGTAAAGAAGACTGTTTCCCCTCAGAGGGAAATTGGGATATAGTTTCATGAAGGATGATTAGGTGCTAATTGATAAAAATTAGTAGTCATCTGATGTAGCCTACAAGAAGAATATGTATGACTATATTTGTTTAGGGATTATGATTTTTAATTTTTTAAATGCCTAGTTCTTATTGGGGCCATAAAATTATGTTCATATGAAAGAGAAAATTTCCACCTTAAAATGCTATTGATTTGGTAAATCATCAAATTATATGTACTATTTTCTATCATACTTTGATAAGATATCATAAAGAATCATAACATTTTGATGTCCTAATTTGACGAAGCATGTACAGTGTATGCATCGGTTTCCTTGTTAGTTTTGTATTATCTTGTGTTTCTGATTTTACATTATCTGTTTTATTTTGCACATAGGAATTGCTATATCAATACACAGTGGGTACCAGAATATGAACTTGTGAAAACTCAGTGAAATAGCACTCTATCAGTTTAATTTCTTAAAGTATTTCTGTCTAGCTTTAATAATGTACAATTAAGATAAAAAAATCATTTAGGTTCTATCACTTAGTCAGGATCTGTTGGCCTAGTTTCAAAAGTTGGTCTCCTGGGCATAGTGGATATACTTGAAACTCCTGCTAAGTTTTTCCACTTTAATGAAAATATTAAATAACTTGTAGAGTAGGATGGTAAATTTGCTTCCCCTGCCTGAGAGGGCTGAGCTTTGATTTCATTCTGTTGTCTTCTACTCTTTTACTCTCAACATTTACAAAGTTTATTAAAATGATTTCAGTCCTTTGACTTTTTTTTCAGATCATTGCTTTCTAGGGTGACTTGGGTTTTATTTTATTTTCATAATTTTCTCTTTATAGTTGAACACTACAAAAGGGCACCATGGAGAATGGAAAACAAAATTGCACTGATTAATTATATGGTTTTGCTTTTCTGAACTATGGATTGAATAAAGCCAATATAAGGTGATATGCTTGGAACTATATAGAGCTTTGGTTTTATAAAAAGGTCTAATTATTAGTTTCAGAATATAACTAACTTCAATTAATTTTAAAAGTAGCTTTAATGTTTTCTAGTAGAAAAAAAAATTGAATACAAGTGAAAGTATGCTTTAATATTTAGAATATGCACTTAGAATATAATTATAGTTACTGAGTACATTTCTTTTACTTGGGGAAATTATAAAGCTTTTTACTTGGGCTTTTGGCATTGCATGCCTCTTTCAAATTATTTTAAATATTTTTGCCTCTATATTAATTATTCTCATATATAAACATGGGGGGACACAGGATCAGAAACAAGAATACAATTAAATCTACTTAGTGAAATAGATATGCATTTCCGTATCGACATTCACCTGTTTCATTGCATAAAAGTCAGTAGTCTTAAAATCAAATGATTAAAAACTTCATTACTAAGTTTATCTGAAGATATATTGAATGGAATTCTGGAGAGAGAAAATGCCATAAACTTTACCAATTAATATATTCACTTTTGTTTAATTCATTAATAAATATATCCAATGCTTATTATACCCTTAACTGACTTTAGTATAATATCTTGTTTGATAGTCCCCACAAGATTTTTGCAGGGTGAATGACAGTGTCCCATTTTACAGATGAGGAAGTAAGTCTTGGAGTAAGCAGCTTAGAGCAAGTATTGTAAAATACACAAAGTTAGAGTCAGAATTCAAACTGATGTGGAATATAATGCCTGCTTTTAAATCTATATTGACCCATATTAACCCTAAATGTCTTCAAAATTTAAATCCTTAAGTAATGTCTATTGTGAAAGGGAGACATAAAATATATAAACTTAATTTTTTAGGTATCATATACATAAGGAGAAATATTGTGATTTAATGTGCTTGATTTTAGTAATAACCTGATTATTAGGGGAAAAAACTAAATAAAAAATCTCTAAAAGAGGAAAATGGGGAACTACTATAATATTTTATTTTTTAAAGGTAAACTGTTTTGTTTTAAGATTTTATTTATTTATTTTTAGAGAGAGGGGATGGTAAGGAGAAAGAATGGGAGAGAAACATCGATGTGTGCTTTCCACTCGCACACCCCAATCTGAGGACCTGACCCGCAACCCAGGCATGTGCTCTGACTGGGAATCGAACAAGCAACCCTTTGGTTCATAGGCTCACGCTCAATCCACTGAGCTCCACCAGCCAGGGCAATATTTTAAATATGATATATAGCCACAACTGTTTTGAGCAATTCAGTGTAAAATATCTATTAAATATCAAGATATTTTTATTTTTAACATTTAAAAGTTTTTATTTCTGCAGTGAGAGAAAAATAAAGATACAAATTAAAATGTAATAGCCCTGGCAGGTGTGGCTCAGTGGATCTAGTGCCAGCCTGGGAACTTAAAGGTTGCCAGTTCAGTTCCCAGTCAGGGCACATGTCTGGGTTGGAGGCGAGGTACCCAGTAGGGGATACAGAAGAGTCAATCACACATTGATGTTTCCCTCCCTCTCTTTCTTTCTCCCTTCCCCTCTCTCTAAAAATAAATAAATAAAATCTTTAAAAGAAAGAAAAATGTAATAGAAATAACTAAAACTTATGAGGAGTAACTGTCAATCACCACCCTTTCACACGTGTTGACATTTTCTAATTTTCATAGCAACTGTCTCATGTAAGATAGTTAATAATATCATACTCATTTCCAGATGAAGAAACTAAAGCCTGAACAGGTTTTTTAAGTTAACAAGTTCCCATAATTTTAACAGATATATAGTAAAATATTTACTGTTGCCTACTTGGTAGTAAAGATGAACACAAATAATGAAGATTAACCCTTTTCTCTTTTGGAAGTTTCTTTGTCCTCCATTTTAACACCTGAAAAACACTTGGGACATAGTGTGTGCCAAATAAATATCTTTTAAGAAAATCTTAATTGTATTTAACTATGAATTAAAACTTTTCTCATTAACTGAAATAAAATTCCACTTTACATATTTCACAGCTTTTTCTCCCTTAGCTAAATTTCTTCCTTCTGCTCAGAAAATTAGTACAGATTGAGCTTTTTGTCAGAAAAGCCTTTGGGCAAAATAGTGAAAATAAACCCAATAGGCAATGATTTACCACTTTATAAAACACATTTTCTGAAGATGAAGTGAATCTCTTTGGCACTAATCTCTACGCCATTATGCATTGAATGTGGAATCAGTAACCTGGATTGTAGCAGAGGTGATTGCGGCTGCTTTGGACATGCACATCGATTTACAGAGGGAGATTATATATTTTTATATTTTACAATATCTAACATTTCTTCAGACTTATCATTCTGCTGATAACTCTTAGTTTGTAGATGATTTTTCTTTAACACTGTAATGCATTGTCTTCTACTTGAACAAAGAGAGAAGACAGGCACAAAATTAAGATATTTACCAGGCAACAGGTTCTACCTAAAAGTTAATAATACTGCTTTGTTTTCATGATATTTTTCTTTTATGATTGTAGCTTATTTATTTCAAACTCCTCTGATTTTCCATTTATGATAGTAAAATGAGACTTCCTTTCCAAATACATAAGTTAAAATGCAGTTTATTTTAAGAAATGTAAAAGTAAAGATTAGGTAGTGCTATGTTTTGGTTCTTAAAGGTGATGTGTGAAAGGTTAAAGTCTGGAAAACTTTGCTATATGTTATTAGAATAATCAGCATAATCATTATGACACATAAATATCCAAACTCCATATTTTAGAACATAATAATAATAATGGTTTTCTCCAGTTACCAGTGAGGAAAAGAACAGTAGTGGTGATATAATAACATGTGTGTGGTAATGGACATGGCTTTTAAGTTTATAGGTAGTGTAGAATATTGAAAAATTCACCATGGTGTTGAATATGAAAATCATTTACTAGAAAAATGAAATATTTTAGTCATTTATATAATTTTATAAACTTTTAGAAGTTTGTTTGCTTTTGACCAAAAAAATTAAAACCCAGAAAATAAAACAAGAGATAAAAACAGGTTCCTTTTAAGAGTTATTCAAAGGGATTTAGACTTTTTTTGAATGACAGTAAAACTGCTACTTGGAGAAACTACATAAAAAGTAAACATAATATCAGGAATACTGGGGAAAATGAATACAAGTAAAAGGAAAAATAATTAAATATGTAATTATCTTTTAAATAATTGAATCATTATCAAGGAGTGAAGTGTGTTGAAATAAATGAATTATAAACATAAATCAAAAACTTGATGTGATTATTCAATAGGAAGAGGTCTCATGTAATTAAACAGACTTTTAAAATGTTTATGGGCAATAAATATGTGTCAAACTTAACCAGAAAATATCAATTTACAGTGTAGCCTCTGAGCACTGAAATGAACTGGAACTGTTTAAATTTTATAAATGCAGTATTCCTTCCTGGTAGCTATTTTTCCTGATTATTCCATTGGGTTGTTGAAAATATTTATTGGCAATATGATTATCTTAGCATAGAAGTTATTTTCAATGAACAATTATTGATCAAGATAAAGCAGTATAATGAATTAGACTTTTTTCACCCCATCCTCAACTCAGTTATGAGGTCTGATATCCTGCTTATTTTTTATTGTGTTGTATGAGTATATTATTAATAACAAATAATGCCTCATAAGCCACTTTAAATATACATTAACAATTATTGAATGTAGGAGGTGGGGGTGGGTAGGGCAAAGGAGAGTAATGGGGGAAAAATTGGGACAACTATAAGTGAATAGCAACAAAAAATAAATTTAAAAAATGAACGAACAGAAAACTGTTCTAAAACAACAGGATATCCTACCAATTTAATAGGTAGCAGGCTCTTCCATTATACACATGTTGGTCACTGTTAAGAGGCTGAGTGCTGCTTTTGCATTGGCTTTGCTTCTGTCTGGAACGCTGTTTTCCCACCTTCACCTTAGCTCCTTCTCTCCCTTCATTCTTGTCTCTGTGGAAAGTTTCCTGACTACTCAGTCTGAAGTAACTTTCTTTCATCCTCTTCTAGTACACTGCTTAATTTTTCAAAATAGCACTTAATACTACTTGATTGTATATTATGTTCATTTATAGTCCACTCTCCATCCTATTACTAGACATCACTTCTGAGAGTACAGGGATAACTTAAGACTTATTTACTTCTGTGTCTCCGGTGGCCAGAAGAGTGCTTGGCACCTGGTAGATTCTCAGTAAATTTTATTTAGGTGAATTGCCTCTCAAATGGCTAACTCCTCACACCACGTTATCTTTCTCATAGTTTAACGATTACATCTTTTACTATTAATGCATAGCATCAGTTATTTGATCTAAGAAATCAGTACTGATCTTGTTTGGAAAATTGCATGATTATTATACTGTGTTTCTTTTTTAAAAATTTACCTTTCTAAGCCTATTTTTAAATGAGCAACATTGTTAATTTAAAAGTATTGGTAATCTTTCCAGAAAAAAAAGCTAATGTAATCAAGTATATAAATTGTTATTGTATATAGCTGTTATTAGATCATAGAAATTGTGTTAAAGGCTCAGATTTTTTATTGCAATGAAAAAAACTAAATACTGGCAGGGTTTTCTTTCTTTCTTTCTTTCTTTCTTTCTTTCTTTCTTTCTTTCTTTCTGTATGCATGTATGTATGTATGTATGTATGCATGTATGCATGCATTTATTTACAAAACTAAACATTCTGTTCCCATATGATTTGATGATAGCCCTCCTTGATATTTACCCAAATGAGTTGAAATATATGTCCTCTAAAATCTGCACTCAGATGTTTGTAACATTTTGCATAATTGCTAAAACTTTCATTGATTTAGAAGAAGTATCATGACACAAGCCTGGATGAAAAGCGAAAGACAGGGGGTAGGTGGAGGGTGGGAGATGGAAAGAAGGAACAGGAGAGAGAAAATGTTAGTACATAACACACCGTTTTCAGCTTAACCTGTCCATTGACATCTCAATTATTAAAGCCAACACATTTCCGCCTGTTGAAAGCTAGGTTAAGCTGATCTTCTATTACCTATAGTTGAGAATCCTGTCTAATAGGATGGAGGGGGTTATATATGTGCTGGGGTTTTGAATATACCAAGAAGACAGACTTAGTGTGACTTTGGACTGACTTAAGATACAAAGCTAAGCTTGGAATGCATGATTTTTTAAATTTTACTTAAGATGACTGGTATTTAAGCAAGATCTTAAAAAGCAAAATTTGGACAAGTGACATCAAATCTTATCAGGATGCAGGGGGAGTGGTCTTAACTGAAAGTCAAGCAGATAGTGGGCAGGAAATTAATATTTTACCCATGCATTTTATAAACTCAAGTGGGGAATTACTTATTCTTATTGTTAACTTTACCAAAATACATATTAAGACATTCATGAAATCTTAAAAATTTTAGGAGTTTTGATGTACAGGGTGGAGCAAAAGAAGGTTTATAGTTGAGTACACAAAACACAGAGTTTAGTTGTGTATTGTTTGTTAACTGTATTATTTTTCTTCCATACATCTGTAAACCCACTTTTGCCCCACTCTAAATTTTATGGTCTAGCACAAATAATTAGGAAAGGGGACATAATGAGAATTTTATTCTAGGAAGAAACTTCCTGGTACAGAGACAGAAAATGTACTGGAGGGACAAGAAAACAGAGCAAGTTACGTTGGCAGAAACTTTTAAATTTAGTTAAATTAATTATTTTTGACAGAGACAGGCTATTGTTGAGGTTAGCAATGAGTAGAATCTTCACTAGCATAGTAGTCATGGAAATGGTTGAAAGTAAGAGAGAGCTTGAAGACCTTGTGAAGAAAGAAAAAACAGGACTAAAGAACTAAAAGATGATCAAGTTAGAGCATGTTTTCACCGATACTGATGGGAGTGGAGGATTTATTGATAGTGGCAACAAATGCAGAATGAAGAATATATTAGCAGGAAGAGGAAGATCTATAAGGACACTAATTCAGGTTTCTTTAGTATTTTTAACTTTTATTAAGTATAGTTGATACACAATATTGTATTAGTTGCAATAGTTTCAGGTGTACAACATAGTGATTTGATACCTTTATACCTTACAATGTGATCACCTTGTTAATTTTAGTAATGTCACCATGCAAACTTATCACAATATCATTGACCACATTCCTCTTCACTTTTTTCACTCATGATTTAGTAACCAAAGGCATTGTTCCCAAAGCTTAGCTATTGTTCACTTTGTTGGAAAGGGAGTGTTGCTGGGATTGGCAGCTTGTGGGAATTCCTGCTACTAAATATTATTGGTTACCCAAAAAGAAAAGTGCACTAATGATTCCATTTAATATGGTCCCAATTGTATGATGTTGTATGAGGAATTCTCATATTTAGTCTGGAAAGTTTTTTTTAACAGAAATTGCTGTGTTAATATTAAAATATTTTATTAGGCCTTTCTTCTTCCAGTATGAAAGATCCATAATTCAGGTTACCTATCTTTTGTCAAAGGATTAATTATTTTATATTATTCATTACACTTTCCCAGATGTCCCAATATTTATTATAAAGTTTTTGTATTTATCATAAAGTTGTGAATGTCCCAATATTTTTCATAAAGCTGTGAATATGAATATAAACAGCTATGACTATTTACTCTCAGTTGTTCTTCCTGTGTATCTCCCTTGATCTTCCTTAAGGATTTTGATTTTATAAAAGATACAGAAAAGACTAGTAGTATAACTCTCAATCTCACAAAAAAGAATCCTCCAGCTACTGTAAATGATGACAAACTAGGTGGCCAATGTGTTTCAGTTTAGTTGAGTAGGATAAGACTATTTATAGCTAATTTTTTAAATGCATACATTTATTAAACAAATCTCAAATTTAGTAAGTCATAAAGAAATATTAGTTTGGTAAGATACTTACTCAAAGCAATTATTTTTTCCCTTAATTCATCTGAAGAGCATTTTGGAGTGCCTACTGCATGTCAGTCTTTTTTGCATAGGCCATTTTTTTGATGGGGGAGCAGAAGCTCCATGAACCTAAGGATCCAACCAACGTAGGTAATCAATGTCCTGAAGACAGATCCATGTTTTAGCCACAAGAGCGTCACCCAGTGTATACCAGAGGCTTGCCCATGGCATGTTCCCAGTGGATGTAGCACTGGTATAACTGGTTTATACAAAGTTGGGAATACCTATAGCAGGGGTGTCAAACTCATTTTCACTGGGGGCCACATCAGCCTCAAAGTTGCCTTCAAAGGGCTGAATAATTTTAGACTGTATGAATGTAACTATTCCTTAACTGTTAAGGACTTGAAATTGCAGTTGGCCCTTTGAAGGCAATTGCAAGGCTGATACAGCCCCTGGTAAAAATGAGTGTGACACCCCTGACCTATAGTCATAATTTGCCATCTTTGTTTCTTTTTGTATGAATTATTTATTTATTTATTTATTTATCTATGTGGATAGATGTACATATCTTCAGTTAGTTTGGTGCTGTTCCATCCACAGGATACTGAGTATTTTTAAATACCTTTAAATGGGTTACATTTCTATAATTTCCTTGCAATTGATTATTTTAGCAACATTGCATATAAATTTTTTAAATATATAAACTTTAGAAAGATTAATGTAATAAATTCCCATGTATGCATCACCTTTTTTAACAGTTACCAATTCACTGCCAACAATATTTTTTTATAAACTCCCAACTCTTCACCTACTAATTCTTTTGAAACAGATCCTGACAGTATATCATTTATCTATAAATGTTTTGTGTATATCTCTAGAAGAGTGAGATTCTCTACAAAACATAATACTAGAGTTACGCAAAGAATACTTAGCCATAAATTTATAATATCACCACATAGTCAGGATCCACATTTCTCAAATAGTCATATTCTTTTAAAAGTGCATTGAACCAGGAACAAAATAGAACCCATTGAAATTGGTTGATATGTATATTAAATCTCTTTTAATAGATTCTCCTATATTTCCTGATTCTTGGCCTTTTGGAAGAATAGAAATAGAAGATATATACATATGCACTGAACCATAAATTCATACTAATTCAATTCAAATTTGAATTATAGGGTCTTTACATAATCTTATTGAACTACTTTTGCATCTCCTTTCTGTCATGCTGAGTGTCCTGGTTCTTAATGATAGCATTTGCTTTATTTCATACTATATAAAATATCATTTCAGTATTCATGACCAAGACCAAAATAAATGATATGGTTACCAAATACAAGTTTTATTTTTGTTTGCATTTGCATTGGTTTTGCAGTTGAAAATCATGCTTTAACTTAACAGGTTCATTTGTAGTAACCATAATTTAGAAAAAAGTAAAAATGTAAACCATAATTATTATTAGGTGGTAGGGATGAGACTCATTAAAGTTTCTTGCTAAAGGGAGAAAAGTTTTTCTTTAAGATACAAGTGACTTGGCAATAGAACTGCAACCTAAGCAATTCTTGAGATTGTTCGTTCTTTCTCCAGTCTTTTTTTTAATCTCCTCTTTTTATGTTTGCTCTCTTCTCTCTGTACCAGTAGACTGTTTTTTGTTTTGTTTTTTTTTTTTTTTGGCCTGGTTATAGTTTCTGATCCGTTATAATTTTGTCTTATCCAGAGAACATGTTACTGTACCATGGTTTTTATTTTCACCTTCCAACAGCTTCTTTCTCTCAAAATTTCCCAGCCATTATACTTTGGTTACTAGATTTTCTCAAGTGTTGGATGTCCTTGAATAATGTGCATACCATCTAGCCCATCTATTATTCTGTCAGCGGGCATTACCTGGAACTAGTCATTCAATAGCATTTGTTGTGTATATTTTACAAAGAGCCATGTGTGTGGCAGACATTCTAAAGCAAGACCTGGCAAGTCTAGCATGATTTCAAGAAATGTTTGGAATAGCAAATGTGTTTTACTTTTTTAGTTGGCTTGGATGGCATTTATTCTTACCCTCTGATATTATATAAATTATATGAGAATAAATGAGGTATGTATAATTTTCTTGTTTAGATATTGGGTAAAAATAATGATATTGCTTTTCTATTGGTGGGTGAATTTTAAGGAAATAATTTACTAGCTTGCATGAAGTAATTTTGTTTCATTTTCCCCATTCTCTTCGATTTTTCTCCCCAGGGTGTTAGGTGATATAACTAGAACTGTTAAGACAAGCCTGTGGTCAGATCCATTACTTATACTGAGGTTTGTTCTTGTTCAGCAGCAGCTAATATTAAATTCAATGTTCTCAAATATTTACTCGGAGTAATATGCTCCATTTGGTCTGTGCTATGATTTTTGGCTCCTACTTAATAATAGTTCTAAGTCCTTTAGCAAATATAACAGCAGGAAGACCATAATGTTCAAAACAACAGACTTGTTAAATGTGTAACATATTTTTTTCTTTCCTGTTTTGCCTTTACCAGTTTAATGTTGTTTCTAGAATCTTTGGCAGATTTACACATTTTTCTGTGGCTTAAAAGCATCTATTTTAGTTGTTTCTCTTTTTAAACACATACGATATATGTATATGACCAAAGCTTCATCATGCTTCCTTTTTGAGGGGCTGGGGCATTTAATTCACCTCCTCTAATATCTCCAGGCTTCAGAATTGCCATACACTTTCACTGTTCAAGCATTTATCAGTAAGTGTTTTCACCTTGTAGTGATTTCATTTTCTTTAACCATTCCTATATTAAAGAGAAAAAAAGAGAATGTAAAGTTCAAAAAAAAAATTCCCTGCTTAAAGTATAAAGTTGGTTCCTATTCTTTCAGAATTAAAGAGTTTTCTCTGTTGGGGATTCAGCCAATTTGTCACTATACACAAATACAGAATCAACTAATTCTAGAAATGAAAAAGCAGCATGAGAAGTTACTACATATAAGGAGATGACTCATAATTCCTGCCATAGTGGGAAAATACAGAATCCTTCTGCGATAGGTTACTTTTTGTTTCCAGCAATCCCCTTCCTTCCTCCTTCCCTCCCTTCTTCTTTTTCTTCCTTCTCTTTCCCCGGGACAATTTTTTTTTTCATAGTTTTTGGAAAGAGAATAAGGGAGAAAACGAAACATCTATGTGAGAGAGTAGCATCAATTGGTAGGCTCCCACAGGTGCTTAGGCCAGGGTTTGTGCCTGCACCAGGATCATACGCAACTGGACTGAGGGCTGCACATGCCCACTCCTGGGCCAGGGATCAAACCTGCAGCCTAGATATGTGTCCTGACCTGGAATCAAACCCACAACCTTTTGGTTATGAGACGATGCTCCAACCAACTGAGCCAAACCAGCCAATGTAATCCTTTCTTTCAAGAGGGTTGTGAATCCCCACTCATTACCATGTGTCTTTTTCTGTATCTTAGACACAGGATTTTTATCCCTGCCTCTTTGATTTTGGCTTTGGCTTTGTAACCCATTTTAGTGAACATAATATTAGTGAATACGATTTATGTCACATCTCAATAGAGGTGTTAACAGGTGTCATTAGGTTCTGCCAGTTCTTTTGCTTGCTCCTCTCAGTCATGAAAATGGCAAATCCCAAGAAGGACTGCTCTTTCAGCTTGGGTAATAGAACAAAACATCATGTAAATTGGAGATGCAACAGATATAATATGAGAGAGAAATATGTGCTATTGTAAGCCACTGAGGTTAGTGGGTTGTTATATCAGCAAATACGAATAATATAATTCCTCTTTTTTGCAATATGTGAATTTTTTTTTAGAAATTCCTTCGTTGTTATATTTGTCTTATGAAACTTGAGGAACAAAAGACACTTACTAAGAAGGCCTACTGGTGGCTAAGTGGGCTCAAGTTTCATAAAAGAGCCTAGCAGCCATTCCTGCACAAAGGTTCTCATCAAACTTCACAGTGAGGCCTGAGCTGAACTGCCTGCTGGCACTGCCATCTGAGCCACCCTTATAAAGGAGTTCCTGGAATCCTGTATCAACCAATAGGATTGGGGCTTTCTCCATCCAATTGGAACTGCACAGCTCTGAAAAGAGTGCCTCTGTTTTGACCAATCAGAACAGTGCCTTTTGGACCAAAGGGCAAACATTTGTAGTTTTCGTTTGCATGATAATGGATCAATCAGGCACCAGGGGCTTTTGTCAATATAAGCCAGCTACATGCTAGCTCCCAGAGCACACCTTCCCTTTCCATGGAAGACTGAAGTCTGTGTCTCCTTGGCTGTGCTGAAACACTAAAGATGTCTTGAAGAACAGAAGGGGATCAGCTCATCAAGCAGAGCTGATTACCAAGCAGAGAAGAGCTACCTAGGTGGATAGGGGCCTGCTGCGCTGGTTTGTGTAGAGCTGTACCACAATTAAGCTGTTCCACAGTTGTGCTGTATATCACAGTTGTGCTGTATATCACAGTTGAGCTGTTTTGCACTGGAAGACATTTTCTTCTTCACTGAACCCCAAACTGGGGACTCCTGTTGGTGTTGAATTTGTGCCAATGACCATCAGTTGACAGTCTTCAGAATTATAAATAATTCCAGGCTTTAAGTTCCTTGAAGTTCTTTAAATTTTTTCCCTGTGTATCTTTCACAAAGTAGTTAAATTTGTTTGTTCATAAATGTTTCAGTTAATGATTTAATAACTAGATGGAAGATTGGCCATCAATGGGAGAAACTCTGTAAATTAGATATTATATCCAGGTTAAAAGTACATCATATTATCTCATTTAATCAGTAGTTTTTAAATTTTGGATTACTGGAAAATTACTTCTAAAAATGCTAACCTATTGTGGTTTCTTAAAATTGGCATTACATGTTTAATTTATTACCCATTTAGACCATGTGTTCCATAAGTGCACTGTTAAACATGACTTCCCAATTTGGGATAGACAACATTAAATAGCCAAGTTAATTCTACTACAGGGTAAGCCCACATTAAATATAGTTGAAATTTTTTTCTAGTTATTGAATATTTCATTAAGTAACATTGGTAGACCTAAGTATACAAATTGCTACATTCAAGGAAATATCATGAAATAAAATGCATGTTTTACTTTGTGTTCTAAAACACACTAGAAAATTAAGATATGCAGGAACCAGAGCTCAAATCATACCAAAATCCAACTGTATCATTTCTTTTACTTGTTAACAGTTAATCATTCTTGACAATCTCTTGTTCCAAGTAATTTAGAGATTAAAAAAACACTGCAATCTCATATTATGCAATCTTTTCTGTAGATTAACAAAGAAGCCTATGTGTGACCAGAACCATAAAACTTTCTATCATCAGGCTTAAAACTATGCCTTCTGATTCCAAGAGTGTTTATTTAAAGAAGAGGAAAGAAGGTACATAAATGGCCAGTGCAGCTTTAAAAACATGCAGAATATGTGAATATAAGGACTAGTTGTACTTTCCCCTGAAGGAGATGCAGGCTTATTTGTTTCTACTAAGCTTTCTAGAATAAACCAAAGTGTTCGCAAAAACAGATAACTTCACTTAATATTACCAAATTACCTTTGGTATATTTCTTTTCTTTTCTGTCTTCTTTATTTTTAATTAAATTTATTGGGGTGACATTGGTTAATAGAATTATATAGAATTCAGGTGTACAATTCTATAATATATCATCTGTATATTGTATTATATGTTTACCACCCTCAAATCAAGTCTCCTGCCTTGCAGGAGACCATTTATACACCCTCTATCCTCCTCTACCTCTCCCCACCACTATTTCCCTCTGATAATCACCATACTATTGTCTGCATCCATGAGGGTTTTTTATTCTTTTTTTTTGTTGTTTTTTTGCTTACTCTCTTCACCATTTTCACCCAATGCCCCAACCCTTCTCCCCAACTTTCAGACTGTTCTCTATGAGTCTGTTTTTATTTTGGTTGTTAGTTTATTATGTTCATTAGATTTCCCATATGAGTGAAGTCATATGGTACTTGTCTTCCTATGCCTGGCTTATTTCATTTAGCATAAAGCTCTCCAGGTCAATCCATGCTGTCCCAAAGGGTAAGGCTTTATTTTTTTATGGTTGAGTAGTATTTCATTGTGTAAATGTAAAACTCAACACCAAGAACAAGCAAATCAATTAAAAGATTGACAGAGGACTTGAAATAGGCACTTCTTCAACAATGACATACAGATGGCCAAGAGACATATGAAAAAATGTCCAACATCGCTAGTCATCAGAATGATGCAAATTAAAACCATAATGAGCTATTACCTCACACATTTCAGAATGGCTATCATCAAAAATTTTCAAGCAACAAGTGCTGACAAAGATCTGGAGAAAAGGGAATCCTTGTGCACTATTGGTGGAATGAAGCTTGATTGAGCCACTGTGGAAAACAGTATGGAGATACCTCAAAAATTAAAAATGGAGCTGCCTTATGACCCAGTGATTCCACTTCTGGGAATATATCTGAAGAAGTCCAAAACACTAACTCAAAAGAATATATGCACCCCTATATTTATTGTAGTGTTATTTACAATAGCCAAGATTTGGAAGCAGCCCAAGTGCCCATCAATAAATGAATGGATAAAATAACTATGGTACATGCCCTGGTCAGTGTGGCTCAGGTGGTTGGAGTGTCCCATATCTGAATGTTTGTCGGTTTGATTTCCTGTCAGGGTACATACCTAGCTTGTGAGTTTGATCCCAGGTTTGCGTGCATGCAATCCCTTGTCTAGGTGCATACATAAGGTGATCAGTGTTTCTCTCCTTTTTTTTCCTCTCCCTTCCTCTCTGTATAGAAGCAATGAAAGAATGACTTCAGGTGAGGGAAAAAAGAAAAGATGTGGAACTTTTGACATATTTCTGTCTATTTATATGGTTTTAATCAATTGAGCTCTCTTGATTAAAGGTAAAATTATGTTTCTATATATGTCAAGACCTTGGTGTTTCTATTAAATAAGTTGGAGCATCTTTTCTTATTCCAGTATAAAACTTGGAAAAAATATAATCGCCATGTACTAGATATTTATTCTAATCTTCTAAATTCATAATAAACACAATTTCAACCATAGCTAGGATAACCTCATGCCACAGTACCTTAGCAGAAGACTGTGATTTGTTTTTCTCTTCTAAATACCTATGTCACATAACCTTCTCTCACTGTAGACAAAAACAAAGTTAGCTCCAAAATAAGGTGCATCTTGGTTGAGCTTAATTTACCATTTCTAATAATACATTGCAAATTATTGTTTTTCTTCTGATACTATATATCCTTTCCTCTTTATCAATTCCATTTCTTTAAACAAACTTTTAAAACTTTTTTAGTATATGAATATTTTCATTTTCAAAGTAGACATACTATGGTATTAACAGCATCAACTGATCATGTAAAAAAATTATAGGAGTCACTTCTGATAATGGCTACCATTCAAAAACTACATTTAAATTCACTTAGTTAGCTTCCTGTAATAGGTTCACAAAACCAAATAAAAAAAGTAAAGGAGGTAATTTATTAAGTCTTCTACGTGGAGTGTAATGATTCTGATGAATAGAAATATCTGAATTTGAACCTTTCCATTCTGAGAAACAGACAAACCATTATAAGCATCACTGCAAAGTACAGCAGGGAGACATTTGTCAGTATGAAGTCGTGAAATGCTGAATCTGTTTCCAGAAAACCTTCCCTTTACATGGAGTCCTAGTATATTAACAAATAACCTACATCAGGATTTGGATCCTCCAGAAAGTGAGAACAATTAAAGCTTCAGAAGGTAACTAGGGAAAGTATCAGTTTGCCTTGCTGACATGCAGACATAAATTGAAGCTGTTTAGACTTTTAAGACTTTTATTGCTTACTGTTGGAACTGTATACAAATTCAGGTTGCAAAAAAATAGTTGATTTATTTTGGTGAATAAGAAAGAAAATGTTGTAAGCCACCTCCCTCCCAGGGCTCAAACATTGAGTTCAGTTGCAAATGATGTAGGATATTCAATTATGATGTACAAGTGCAAAGGCCAATAAGATGGTAATTGTATGTTAAGCTTCTTAAAGACATTCTTAATCTGAGGTGCCCTTAAGTAAAATGTCATGCTTCTCTAACCATTTCTTTAATGTCATCTCAAGTTTTTTTGTAGGGTGATCTTAAGGTTAGTGTTAGTAAATTATAACAATGTGATACTAAATATGAGATATTTACTTGTACCTATAGAGATATTACTCCTTTTAAACACCTGGACATCAGAGCACTTTCTTTGAATTTATTATTTGACTTCAATAAATTATATTTCATCGGAACTATTTTATGATGTAAATAGCAGTGAGACTTTAAAAGGGCTCAGGAGAAATGTTAAATCATATTCTTTAGGGCAAACTGCAGCTGCTGTTGGGCTGTAGTTGAGGAGTCACAACAAAAAAATATGGCTTACAATGCCTAAAATATTTACCAACTTGTTCTGTACAGGACACAGTTGGCTGACCACCAATATACTTTATATGTTCCTATTCGAAGAGGAGGGTCAAGACTAAAATACATAAGGAGAAGATAAAGAAGTAAAGCCTGAATATTTCTTTTGTTACATTATAGGAAATTATTGATATCTGGGAGGGTTAACTATTAGGCACCAAGCATGACATATTTCTCCCTTCAATAGGTCTCAGCATTAGACTCAATTTTAAAATCCCGAGACTTCTATAGAAATGTTGTGCAGGTTGGGTGAGGAAATGCAGTTTTTGTTAAAAAGAAACAGCTTTGGCTCACAGTAGGAACCTATTCCTGACATAGTTTCTGTAGCTAATGTAAAATTTTGTTCAAGTTTCCAACTGCTACATAATAGATGTTTGTCTTAAACATTATTGGTTAATTTATTCTTTTGTTGGAGCAGATCCCAATGAGTCACTGAAAATAAATGATATTAAATTAGGTGTTTACTGGTAAATAGAAAACATAACACCTTGATCTATAAAATATTTGTAGTTTGGCTGAATGGGGTTACATTTGGTAGAAATGTATTTCTGATAAGTAATCATACATTTTGGAAAACAGTTAAAGTAACAGGAAACAATTGGAGTCTTTTTAAAAAAATTATTTATTTATTTTTAGGGAGAGGGGAAGGGAAGGAGAAAGAGTGGGAGAGAAACATCAATGTGTGGTTGCCTCCTATGTATCCCCTACTGGGGACCTGGCCTGCAACCCAGGCGTGTGCCCTGAACCAGCACAATTAGAGTCTTTAAGGAAACACACCCCAATAAATTAATGTTTTCAATGTTTCTATCATGAGATTAAAATGCAATATGATAGCAAGTTATATTTTTCAAATGCACTTCTGAAATGATTTGAAATAATCAAACATCTTGTTTTAAATAAATGCTTTTAGGTTAAAAGTTTGTAATTTGGAGTAAAATAAAATTAGCTACATTCCTCACACCATACACAAGAAGAAACTGAAAATAGAGAACAATGTAAACATACATTTGAGAAGAAAACAAGGGTGCATTTCTGTATAACTTGAGTGTAGGGAAATGCTTTCTCAATTGACTCAATATTTAAATGCATTAAAATTAAAGAAGGATAAATTACACTAGACAGATATAGAAACATTTTCATGGCAAAATACACTCTAAGCAAAGTCAAAATGCAAATAAAAATTGGAAGAAAATATTTACAAAAGATATAAATAGATGATTTTCCAAAAATGATTTCAGAATTGCTCTTAAATATATGAAGGGAGGTTCAACTTTACTCATAATAAGAAAAATGAAAACTAAAACTACATTGAGTTTTGCCATGATATTGGAATAATTTCAAAAATTTAAAATACACTCTTGGCAAAAATCATACATACAGAGTTATTAATTGTAACATTGTAGTTATAAAATATCGGACATTTCTAAAATATCCAAATGTGGGAGATTAGTTGGATAAATTATGGTAAATAAATATATGGTGTTTTATGCATCTGTAAAAAATGATTAAGGAAGATATTTGAGAACTCATATGGAGTTATTTTCCAAGAGATAATCTTAAGTAAAAAAGCAAAGTGCAAAAGAGAATATATGTTAGCTTTCACATAAAAAAGAGTAAGTAAAAATGTACACATATCTGCTTACTTGAATAAGAAGAAACATGAGTGTTGAGCATGTACAGTGGGTGACTTACAGAGCAAGAGGAATGGGGGAGGGGTGGCATTTCTAGTACTTTCCTGTGTAGTTACATGGAGGCTAATGTTCTATATGTTCAAGAAATCATATTTTAAAAAGGAAAGTAAATGAAAACTTAAAACTGAATCCAACTATAAACAAATGAACACAATTGTATTCATACAAATAGCATAAGCAACCTGAAGAAAAAAAAATCAAAGAAAGAAAAACCTAAACCAAGTAACTTGTAACTTTGGATTTCACTATATTTCCTTTGTTCCCATGAACACATAAGATAAATAAATAAACTTTTTTAGATGACTTGCTTATTTCAGTGGTATTGACAAAACAATTCTGAAATCCTGAGATTATTTTATGTGTTTTGGAATAAGGGAGATATAAATACAGAATAGAGAAGCAAGGAAAGACCTCCTGAGATAGATTGGAACTAAAGTTATCAGTGAGAGCTCAAGACTTCTGATCATATATATATATATATATATATAATACCCACAAACATGTATGTTTTCAATTATGTATGGACAATATATATAAGTATATGCATGTGTTTATATACATATGCACCTCTAGGCTGCTTCAGAGAACAGATATCTAAACTCTGACACCCAGTAGCAATGAGCACATGCAGTGCCTTGATCCTGTTTTTTAAATACCATCCTCAGTGAAAGGACCAGGACCCCTCTCAGGAATGGCTCATTATAAGACTGGTGCAGCAAAAGCTCCAAATAAGCCCAGAAAATCTATTTATGCTGAAAGAAGAAAGAAGTGTTAACAAAATGATGCGAGTGATGAAAAGTACACAGGAGACATCTTGAAGGAGCTCCCACTGGTCAAATCTGAAATAAATTAATCCTCAGATAATTAAGGATAGTAATGAATAATGAATTACTAAACAATAGAACTAATGAGTGCCAAAAATAAAGAGATTACACACAGGTGGACAGATAAGTTAACAAACAAATGTGTGTGGAAAACGGAAGGTCTTTTCTTGAAACAGAATATTAGTCAATAAATGTTGAGAGGCTACTAGAGTTGGAAAAAACATCATTTTGCAACCATCATAATAAAGATTGGTCAGGGGCCAGGATCATCCACAGATACTAAATCTAGGGAGACATTTTGATGAGAAACTTTATATTAAAGTGTGTTAGAACAGATTACTAACATGTTTGTAAAAGAAAAAATTATAGCTCTTAACTGGAGAAACTGGAGAATACCCTGACCAGGTGACCACTAATGAGAGCAGACAGGCTTTGTTTGTTTCAGCATGTGACGCCCTAAAGAAGCACACAGCCTCTCTTACAGTAGTCTGCCCGAGGATATGTACCCTGTATTTAATCAGGAGGAAACAAACTCCAAGGAAACAAAACAAAAGGAGGAAAGCATGGAATTCTTCAAAAAGTGTCAGTATCATGAAAGAAAAAGAAAGACTGAAAAAATATTCTAGACTATAGGAGATTTAAGAGAATAAATACAATGTGTAAATCTGGGCTGGATCCTTTATAGGAAAAATATTATAAAATACAGTATTAAGAATATTTATAAAATGTGAATATGGATAATAAAGTGAAAATATTTTTAATGTTAAATTTCTTGAAGTTCATAAATAAACTGTGATTATGTAAGACAATGCTTTTGTTTGGAGATACATACTAAGAATTTAGTATATAATAATGAAAAAGTTTGATATATGTAATTTATTCTAAAATGGTTCACAAAAATGTGTATATTTATATACACACACATGTAGATACATACAGAGAGAGATGTGAAGCAAATGGTGCAAAATGTTAACAATGGATGAATTTGAGTAAAATTATATGGATTTATTTTCTTGTTTTTACAAATTTTCTGAAACCTGAAATGATTTTCAACTAAAATAGTTTAAAAATTAGGTGGGGGGGAAGATGGTGGCACAGTAGGAAGAAGCATATTTCACTTCCCCCTACACACAGGAGAAAATCCTGGCCAATTTACATCGGAACAGAGCAAACAGCCATCAGAAACACAGCATATTTGAAATCAGAAGATCAAAAATTGTAGTGGACACTGAAAAACCAGACAGTAAGGAGAGTACAGAACAATAAGAGAGTAAGGGAGTTCAGAACAATAAGAGCCCAAGGGGCAGCGCGGACACCTGGGCCGGGTCTGAGGCCCGGGCGGGCTCTTGCGAGGCTCGCCACAAGATTAGGGAGGGAGCTGGGTCAACCGCTCCCTCCCCAGCCAAACAAAGTTTTAGCTGCACCAGTTGCTTCAAATCTCACAGAGAGGAGTTGGGGTCTCAGTGGCAGACAAGCTGGGGGTGTGAACACCCACGCATATCCCGGGGAAGGACTGCATACTGGAGCTCGCCTGATTGTTGGCGGCCAGCGCCATTGGGACAGCCACACACCTGAACTCGAAGGGGAGCCTGGCACCCATGGGATTGCTGCTCACCTGAGCTCATGGGGCCTTTGGCACCCAGCGCCACTGGGACAGCCGCGCGCCTGAGCCCGCCATCCACTGGGGATGATTGCATGAGGATTGGCGCCCGTGTGTGACCGCAGGTGGCTGCGAGATCATAGGCACCTGCTTGCAACTGGGATAAGCACACGCTTCCTCAGAACGTATACCTGAGGCCCTGGGCAGAGAGGCAAAGGACTAGCTCTGATGACAGTAGTGCAAAGATAGCTGAGCGCTGAACAGGGACAAAAGCGATACTGTCACCCCTGGGCCAATGCAGCCAGCAAGACCAGAAACACCAGTTCAGCAAGATTGAAAACAGCAGGAGTTGTTGGGTTTTTTTAATTTTATCTTTTATCTTTTTTCTTGTTGCTTTTTCTTTTTTTTTCTCTTTTTTCTCTTTTTAAATTTTATTTTTTTCTATTATTTTTCATTATTTTTATCTTTTTTTACCCCTCAATGCCTTTTGCTTTGTGTATCTTCTTTCTTGCCTTATTCCTTCTTCCTTTCTTTCCAATTTTATCTCTTCTTCCTTCCTCTTTTTTCTTTTTCTTTGTCTCTTCTTTCCTCTTTTTTTTTCTCTTTTTTGTTCTTCTCTTCTTTCTTCTCTTTCCATTTTTTCCTCTTTTCTCTTTTTAAATACCCACCAGTAAGACAAAAACAAAACAAAACAAAATAAAACTACAACAAAAAAAAAAAACCAGCCCTGGAATTGTGAAAAAAACAGAGATGATCCCAAGTAGGGGGCATTTCAACAGATAAGACAATGGAACCTGTGAACACCAGGATACCTGAAGCAGACAGCACTACTGAATCTCACAGGCATTCTACCACAGAAGTTCACACCATAATCTCAGGGAACCAGACCAAATCAATTTAAGAAACTGAGCCTAACAAGAAGAGCCTCACAAACAACGGGAAGACAAAGAAACAATCCCCAAACGAAAGAAAAGGAGGAAGCCCCAGAAAGAATGCTAAATGAAATGGAGGCAACTCAACTATCAGATTTTGAGTTCAAAGCAATGGTTGTCAGGAAGCTCTAAGAGCTCTCAATGAGCTACCAGAAACTACAGGGAAGCTACAATGAACTCACTGCAAACTGTATCAACAGGAAAAAGGAAATAGAAACTATCAACAAGGACCTAGAGGAAATGAGGGGTACAATTTCTGAACTGAAGAACACAGTGGAAGGAATGAAAAGCAGAATTGATGAAGCAGAAGATCAGATTAGCGAGTTGGAGGACCAAGTAGAAAAAAACACCCAGAAAGAGCAAGAAAAGGAAAAGAGGCTCAAAAAGAATGAAGAGGGATTAAGAGAAATGCAAGACAATGTGAAACATAATAATATCCGTATAATAGAGATACCAGAAGGAGAAGAAGAAGAGCAAGGGATAGAAAACCTATTTGAAAAAGTAATGTTGGGAAACTTCCCTAATTTGATGAGAGAAAAGTCACACAATCCAGGAAACACAGAGAGTCCCAATAAAGAGGAACCCAAAGAGGCCCACTTCAAGACACATCATAATTAAAATGGCAAAATTCTGAGACAAAGAGAGAATCTTAAAGGCAGCAAGGGAGAAAAAGGAAGTAACGTACAAGGGGGCTCCGATAAGGCTGGCAGCTGACTTCTCAATGGAAACGCTCCAATCTAGAAGAGAATGGCAAGAAATATTCCAAGTAATGAGAACCAAAGGCCTGCAACCAAGACTACTTTACCCAGCAAGGTTTTCAATCAAGATAGAAGGCCAAATAAGGAGCTTCCCAGACAAAAGAAGTCTCAAAGAATACACCCCTACCAAACCAGTTGTGCAAGAGATGCTGAAGGGACTGTTTTAAGGAAAAGAAGGAAAATGGAGAGAGGGAGAAATAACATAGGTACAAAAATGGCAATGAATCAGTACCTATCAATAATAACCTTAAATGTAAATGGATTAAATGCTCCAATCAAAAGGCATAGAATAGCTGAATGGATAAGAAAGCATGACCCACACATATGCTGCCTACAAGAGACCCACCTCAGGACAAAAGACCTACACAGACTCAAAGTAAAGGGCTGGAAACAAATTTTCCAAGCAAATGGACAGGAAAAAAAATCCGGGGTAGCAACTCATATCAGACAAAATAGACTTCAAAAGACGAGCCATAGAGAGAGACCCAGAAGGTCACTTCATAATACTCAAGGGAAGAATCCAGCAAGAAGACATAAGCATTGTAAATATATATGCACCCAACATAGGAGCACCTAAATACATAAAAAAAAAAATCTTAGAGGACTTCAAGAAAGATATTGACAGCAATACAATTATAGTAGGGGATTTTAACACCCCATTGTCAAAAATGGACAGATCTTGCAAACAAAAAATCAACAAAGATATTGTGACATTGAACAACATTCTGGATGAAATGGGATTAACTGATATTTATAGAGCCCTTCAATCCAAAGAAACTAAACATACATTCTTCTCTAATGCACATGGAAAATTTTCAAAGATAGACCACATGATAGGACACAAAACAAGCCTCAACAAATTCAGAAAATTGAAATCATACCAAGCATTTTCTCTGACCACAAGGGACTGAAACTAAAAACCAACCCTGATGAGAAAAACCCAAAATCCTCAAAATCATGGAGATTGAATACCATGTTATTAAACAATGAATGGGTCAAGAATGAAATTAGGGAAGAAATCAAAAAGTTTCTGGAAACAAATGAAAATGAACACACAACAACCCAAAACTTATGGGACACAGCGAAGGCAGTCCTCAGAAGGAAATTCATAGCAATGAAGGCCTACCTAAAAAAGATAGAAACTTTTCAAACAAACAACTTAACCCTACACCTACAAGAACTTGAGGAACAACAACAAAGACAGCCCAGAGCAAGTAGAAGGAAGGAAATAACCAAGATCAGAGCAGAATTAAATGACATAGAGACTAAAAGCACAATTCTAAGGATCAATGAATCCAGGAGCTGGTTCTTTGAAAAGATAAA